>JAXQQM020083346.1:0-207713 GCA_034641835.2 Pinus albicaulis | reverse complement strand
CTTTAGGTAAAATGAAAGGAAAAATACGTTTGTTAGGTAAACATGACTCGGGGTAGAGTCAATGTGGACTAGGGTAAACAGTGGTGGTTTTGGGGCACATGGTTTTGTGCACCCATAGTTTTCAGCCTATGGTATTGCATGTAATGGAGCCTATAAAAGGCTGGGAAGACTTCATTGTAAGGGAGGCCTGGAGGTGAGCGGTGAAGGCTCACTTGGCCGGATTGGTCAGGGTTTTGGCCAATGCTAATGAAATTTCATTAGGATGGGTTTTCCCCGGAGTTTGGGGTTTTTCCCGGTTAAATATGTGTGTTTATGTTATTGATTTGTTGCTGACCTTTTATGTTTATTTCTCTGGATAAATTCTTTATTGTTTCTGCTGTGCATAATTTCTAACAATTGGTATCAGAGCTTCAGGTCGAAGAAGTTGTCTGTAGAGATCTATGTGTGAAGTTTAAAGTGCATGCATGGCGTTAAGTCGATTGACCGTCAGGAGGCAGTAGTGAATCCTTCATTCGTTTCTGTGATCTTGGTGCAGTATGATGAGCGTGTTTCTTTAACAAAATTGTTGTATGATTCAGCGTCTATCTTCTACACGATCTGAGTGTGGAGGCAGATCGGATTTGACCTGCTATAATCAAAGGGCATCACGATTTCCCTCTCCGGCGGAGCAGAAACATGGATCGCGGATCGTGAGGGAGAAGCACTCCAGCATGCGAATCGGATCTGAGAGGCTATTTGCTTACTGCATCAGTGTTGAATCGGTGGAGCGGCCCGTTGGAGAGAAGGTCGTCAACCATATGCGTGGCCGATCGATTGCAGCTGCCGCAAGGGCTGATCAGTGGCAGCTGTTGCGAGGTCAGGCTATGAAGGCGGTGTTGGTTCCCTCACGGCCGAAGCTCCAGATCAGAATTTGCTGCGAGGACGTGTAGATCGGATCTCAATGTGTAGGTTCAAATCGGATAGGATCAGATCAGATCTAGAAAGCATGAAACGCGTTGAGCTTATATCGTGAATCTACAAGCAAAGTGTGGATCTATTTGGAATTCAGATGCGGAATATAGTGCGTCTGTAAATCTTGTGAAGATGAAGAAGAGTGGGGATGTGATTGCGATCACTGAAAGTCGATTGACGCCATGATAAATTGTAGATCTGCTGTTAGATTCAGATCTGGATATTTCTTGGACTCAAGCTAAGTGTTGGCCTCAGAGGGAAGTTTTTGAAGCCAAAGGTTTTATTGGCATGTGAATGAAGATAAGATTTGTTGCCCCGATGCAGATATGAATCTGGAACACAAAATTGCAGACGCTGGTGTTTTTTTGTTTTCTGGGTGTTGCATTTAGAGGTTTCGGGAGGATCTGTTCAAGGAAGGTGATCAAGAAGCCGCTGCAAAGCCGCTGAGGGGCGTTGTGCATAGACAGTCTAAGATGATGTCGAGCCGATCGGGTATAGGAATGGGAATGTCTATGTCAATGCCGGCGGCGGCCATGTGGGCAGTAGCACCTGCGCCGCCCGGGATGTCGAACAGTGGCCACGGGGGTTTCTGGATGTTGCAGCCCGTGAGCGCGGGGTCGAACAGTAATCCTCCGCCTTTTAATGGCCGCAGGGCCGCAATCAGAGCCCATCTGGACATTCCCACCCACGGGCTCCACGGGGTATCGTATGCCGGCCGGAACCTCAATTCAGCTGGGAGCTGCTGCTGGCTCGGGTTCGAGCTTGGCTAGATCGAGCAACAATGGCAATAATAACAATAATATTAACAATTATGTTTTCCCATGGACAGTGGAGTGAACTGGGCGAAGTACATGTCTTTCAGTGGGACTTTGGAAGATGAGTATGATATTATCACAACAGGAGCATCGAACGATTTCCAACAAGTATCTCGCGTTTCCCAGCAGATGGTTGAAAGACTTCCTTCTCAACGTAATTGGTAATCTTTTATTGCCAATTTTAGCCTTCGGGGGTTTATTCTTTTTATTTCGGTGGGCTCAGGGAGGCCCCGGGGGCCCAGAGGTTTGGGCGGCCCTATGGACTTTGGTCGCTCTAAGTTCAAGTTTCAGGAGGTGCCGGGGACCGGTGCAGTTACATAATTGGTGAAGATCATAGCATTGAAGAAATGCATAGCGAGACACTGGAAAGGCTCATGAAAGATTAATTTCTTTTATTGCAGTTGGTGGGCAGATTCATGTACAATTATGATGTCTTCTCTGGAGAGGACATCATGAATGAATGTAGAGAATGATAATTTAAAGAATAGCAACAATGAAACAAAAAAAAAAAATTATTATAATGGAGTTAATTTTTACATGTAAATGGGCATACTGCTGTAAGACCTGGTATGGCATGCGTACCCCTGGGTAATCACTGGTAAAGTCTGGGTTAGACCTAGGTGATAGGGGGGATGTCAAATTAACAATTACCCTGGGTAAAAAATTTGAGGGGGCAAGAGCTAGAGTGAGCGGGGTTGTCTCATCTAGCAGGTTTGGCTGGATTTAGTCAATAATCCCCAAGTCAAGTTTAAGGGGGGAATTGTTAGGTTAACATGACTCGGGGTAGAGTCAATGTGGAATAGGGTAAACAGTGGTGGTTTTGGGGCACATGGTTTTGTGCACCCATAGTTTTCAGCCTATGGTATTGCATGTAATGGAGCCTATAAAAGGCTGGGAAGACTTCATTGTAAGGAAGGCCTGGAGGTGAGCGGTGAAGGCTCACTTGGCCGGATTGGCCAGGGTTTTGGCCAATGCTAATGAAATTTCATTAGGATGGGTTTTCCCCGGAGTTTGGGGTTTTTCTCGGTTAAACATTTGTGTTTATGTTAATGATTTGTTGCTGACCTTTTATGTTTATGTCTCTGGATAAATTCTTTATTGTTTCTGCTGTGTATAACTCCTAACACGATTCTTTGAATGCTTATGCTTATACTATGTAACCTTCTACTTAATCCAGAGACAGGTTCGATTTTTTCTTTGGAAAAAAAAGTATATGGAAACCATTAGATTTAGCTAAATACAAAACTCAATAAATAACATATATTATCTCTATGCATTAATAGAATTATAGCTCCACAAGCATTAGCTGAGTCAAATACAAAATCCAATAAATAACACATAGTGTCTTTATACATTAATGAAACTATAGCTGCAAAAATATTAGTTGCCCACTAACAACACACTTCTGTTACAGTCACTTTGTCTCTGGTACAAATGGTGAATGGTGGAGCCCTTAAAAGCTTGATTTAATTTCAGATAACATGTATATCTAAACCATTATGTGAGTCCTTCCCCTCTTGAGGAATGTGCCAAAAAGCATGCAGAGTTTTTCTGAATTCTCCACACTAACCTTCTTGATGTAAATTTCAGTTTAAACTGAAATTTTGTAAAATCTTCCATGATGGCTTGTCGTTGTGCATGATTGGTAAACAAAAAAGTCAATAGTGCCCAAAATATTTTTCAGAATTTGTAAGAGATATTCGTTTCGGGTTCGTGAGAGTGAATAGTTTATGGAGTTGTTTACTAATGTAATATCATAGTTTATTTTTTTGTTGGAATCTAGTAAAAACAAATTCAAAAAATTAGGTAATTGGAGTGTTTGAATTGCATTTTTGATGGTAAAAATAGATTTAGCACCGTTAAAAACTTTGAGAGCACCCAAAATACTGAAATTTAATAACTCAAACAAATTTTCAAAAATCTTTACGAAAACTTTTCATAATCTTACTAAAATTTTTGAGTTATTCTAAGAGATTTTTTTTAGACTACAGCATAGGCACTCAACTGTGTGATTACAAATAATTGAGAGCATATGAAGTTAATGGCGTAGGGATAATATTTGCATACCCTGATAATTCAGCCAACATTTAAGAAGATTTACATGTGAGACAACAAGACTTACCTTGCATCTTCATTACAATTCAAATTTAGAACGGGTCACTCAATTATTTTACTTTTACAATCACACACATATCACTCGACATTGGAGAAGCTTAACTAGAAGTTTTCTAATTTTTATTTTATCGTTTGGATAAATTTATTTTAACTTTTATGTTTTTAGTTGATTGTATATTGTAATTACTCTTTATTTAAATTTTGATTTTATATTTTTAGTTGACTGTAATATTGTAATTACACCAATATGCGCCCCCTTGTTTGAACTTGCGACTTTAATCATTTTTCTAATTAATATTTTTTATCGGATGGTTTAAATTGGATGATGCCAGTATATTCTCGTCGTTGCCACTCCATCAATGAATCTAATTAAAAGTGATAACTTCCTTGTATATCTAAATCCCATGTTTAGACCATACTTAAATTAATTTTTTACAAAACATGATTAAAAATTTACTGTGCCTTTTGTTGATAACCACGTATGCTAGTTAGTTAGAAATAAAATTAAGAAAAAAAAACTTATAAAACGTTGCATTGCAACGTGGATTAATTTTGATTGTTTTCATTCTCAAACGTATACCTTGTTCAATGTTCAACCACTTGGCAAGTGTGCATTTAAAAACTTTTCCTCCATTCCATTACACTAGTTGTTTCACATGCATGCCATTCAAATGTATGCCCGCATAAAGAAAAAAATATTATTTTATTAAATTATTCTTGCTCTCGTGGATTGACTTATTATTATTATTTTTATTACTTTAAAAAAGCAGTTGTCCATGGGGTATTAAAAGCTCCATGCTACCCATTTCGAATTCCTTATATAACCTATCCATGTACAGAAACAAATCTACAATGATTAATGAAAGAAATTTAAAATGATTAATTTAATTAATTAATTAATCAATTTCATTCGTTTAATTAATTAATTAAATTAATTTAAATATGAGTAAAAATATTTTAATATTAATTGATTTATTTATTAAAATTAATATATTGATATATTAATTAAAACATTATAATATATAATAATTGCGTTGTCAAGCAGAACCAAATATAATTCAATTAAGGCTTTCTCAACCCTATATTTATTAATATTTGACTATAATGCAATCGTTAATTAAAATACATTAATTAATTCATTATTTAAACATTAAAATATTAATAAATTGGAGCATAAAAAATTATTAATTAAAACTTTTGACAATATATTAATTAAAACATTTATTTTAAAATGTTTAATGACATTAATTTAAACATGTTTAAAGAAATTAAATAATTATTAATTAATAATAACATTAATTTGCCAATTTATTGTCATTAATATATTGATATAGTAATTAAAGCATTAATACATAATTATAAATAGGTAATCACATTAGTCAAATATAGTCAAATACTACCACATCTAGATCAACAATATGTGTAATTTATTTCACAATAAGCGACCTTATTCAATCAAAGTAGTCCTCATTTAATACAATATTAATTAATTAAATAATTAAAATAATAATTAACATTAATATTAATTAATTAAAACATTAACATTAACTAATTTTAACCTTAATTAATTAATTTGTAACATTACATGAAACATTGATAACAATAATAAAGACATTAAAATGTTTAAGAACATAAATTAAAACATTTGGCAATATATTAATTAAAACATTTATATAAAAATGTTCAATTACAATACACATTAATTTTTAGATTTTTAGATTACTATTTTTCATATTAATTAATAGTAATATTAAGTTAATTAAAAATATTTAATAAAACTAATTAAAATACTTGACAATATATTGACTAAAATATAAAAGTCATGTCTCACTAGCACAACAAGTTGAGGATCGGCTTCGTTAGCAAGGTGGCAGAAGATGAAACCTCACGGGGTTGGTTATGTCATGTGCTAGTTGGAGGGGACATGCTAAAAAATCAAGTCAGCTAAGGGCTCTGATGGCCCATTCCGGGAGTGATTCCCATGTGACTTTGACAACTTAGATGTCCCTCGATTGTGGCTCCTCAAGTCTAGAGGATCACACACACACACACTCACACACATATACATGCTAAAAAATCAAGGGAGCTAAGGGTTCTCATGGACCATGCTAGGTGTGATCCCAAACTGACTTTGATGACTTAGATGTCCCTTGATTGTGGCTCCTCAAGTCTAGATGATCACACACACACACACACACACACAATAATAACATTAACTAATAATTTAAAAATGTTTAAATAAATATATTAATATTAATATACATTTATTAGAATTGGAATTGTAAACAAATGTTTCTAACATCGTAATGTGGCATTACAACATTTGGTCAACCACGTTTCAGAATGTGGGTGACTCCTTGACCATGTTTGACTGTGTTTAATAGTGAAAAATAATTTCCTATTAATATTATTTATTAATATTGAGAATTTAATACGTTGTGATGCTCGAATGGTAAAGAAATCTATTAAACGTTACAATGTGACAAACATTGTCACAATGTTACACATTGCAATTTATCCAACGTCGCAATGCAACATTACTACATTATTCAAACACATTTACTAATACAATTGACTATTTTGGAGTATGTTTGGTAGTCATCACTCCTCAAGTTCAGTTAAACACAATTCCCTATTAATGGTTAATCATTGTCTCTACGACCAACCATGATCAACCATGGAAAATGACTCTATTGTGAACTATGATCAACCACGATCAACCAAGGTCAAGCATGGTCAACCATGATTAAGGTCTTTCTTGTTAAATTTGTCAAACACGGTTAACCATGATCAACTATGATTAGCCATGGTCATTTAATGTGAACCAATGTTAGCGATGAACAACAATGTTGAACCACCATCAACCATGGTCACACATCATAATCCATGGATATAATCGTCAACCAATATTTATATGCTCACTGCATGATTAACCATGTTTAAATATGCTTAACCATGGTCATTGTCTCTATGGTTAACCATGACTAACCATGATCGACAAGGATAAAATTAGTCAACCATGGTCAACCATGGTCAAGCAGGGTCGATCACCACGATTAACCATGATCAACCATGGTCATTTAATGTGAACCATTGTCAACTATGAACAAAAATGTTGAACCACCATCAACCATGGTCACACATCAAAATCCATGGATATAATGTCAACCAATATCTCTATGGTCAACCATGATTAACCGTGTTTAAATATGCTTAACCATGGTCATTGTCTCTATGGTTAACCATGGAAAACCATGATGGAGCATGATAAAAATAGTCAACCATGATTAAAAATGGTCAAGCATGGTCGATCATGGCTCATTATTGCCAACCATGATCATGCATGTTTGAATATCGGTAACCATGATCAGCTGTGGTCAACCAAGATCGAGGTCTATATGGTTGATTATGGTCAACCATGATCATGGATGGTTGAATATCGGTAACCATGATCAACTATGGTAAACCAATATCGAGGTTTGTATGGCTGAATTTGGTCAACCATGATCAACATGGTCATGTTTGGTCAACCATGGTTAACAAAGAACATTTCATGTTCTATAGAATCCTCATCGACAACCATAGTCAACGATTTTTATAATGGTCAACCAAGGTTTCTATGCATGATTATGGTCATCCATTGTGAACAATGCACATATTTGTGGTTGAATATGGTACAATTCCCTATTCATGGTTAATCCATATCTCTATAGTCAATCACGATAAATCATGGTTAATCAAGGCTAAATTTAGTGAACCATGGACAATGTCTCTACTTTCAACCATGGTCAACCACAATTAATAAAAGTCAACGATGATCAACCATATTCAACCGTTGTCAGTGATGGTCAACCATGATTAATTGCTTTCACAATTCAAGCTCCACATAAATTGTCAACCCGAGGAAGTCTTTTTATTTCAAAGATAATCACGCACTGGATATGCTCAATTTCAAAAGCAGAAACAATGTTGTAGTAAAAAGCCACATAATTATCAATCACACAAATCTACTTATTCACACTCTGTTTAATCAAAGCTGAAGTCTCTTAAGTTATAACAGAAATAATTTCTATGTTGGAGTTAAAATCCAAACAAAGGAAAACCAATCTGTAAGGAAAGAAATCAATCAACCATAGCAGGAACAGGACTCTATTCCTTGGTTAGGAACTTCAGCACCTGATGCCTGACACTTAATCACACTGTAGGAAAGGTAACTTCAAGAGATCAAGACCCTATTCCCATGAACAGGAACCTTCAGCACTTGCTCTCTTGTTTCTAATCACACTGCAGGCAAAGGAAAGCAATTAATGGGAGCAGGACCCTATTCCTTTATGCAGGAATCTTCAGCACCTGCCTCCCAACATCATACATTCATACAATCAATAGAAATGGATTTCTCAACTTCCAAGAGTGAATGCATTCAATACATGCAGCGCTAAAGAAACAGAGTATTACTAAACTGTGTAACTAGTGTCCAACAACAGAATTAAAGTGAAGTGCAAACAACATAAAGAATTAAACAAATTACAGGAACCAAGGGTGAATCTTGTGAGGAAGGCGGGCCCTTTCCCTCTCACAAGATTCCCCGGGAGAAAGAATTAAATTGGAACGCTCAAAGGAAGAATTTATTCATCTGTCAAAGTAACTGATACATTACAGATGGAGACTAGCTCCAGTTCTCACACAATACTCTCCTGTAGCTTTACAACAATGGACTCCCTACTAATGATGATGTCTCCTCTTTTTAAAGAGGAGACATCTTTTACAATTTTTCATGAGAGCAAATCTACGTTATCTCAAATCTGTTCTCTTTCCCAAAACAAGACTATTCTGTTCTTCCAAAAAAATATACTGTTACAACAGAGACAACAAGAATGCTATCTTTAAGATAATCCAGGTAACCGTGTCTTCATGCTGTTGCTACTATTCCACAAAAAGTTCTTCCAGAATCGCAAATTACGCATGACGGAATTTGCGTGCTTGACGGCTGTTTCAGCAACTGAGTCAGCTGTTTCAGCAACGGCCGCTTGTTCCCAGCAACACATATAACTTATCTGCGATCTTTGGACTTATGTTAGCAACGATGCACTTCAATTAATGATAAAATATAAGAGTATTATGGAATTAAATGTAAAACAGATTAAACATATAATAAAGAGGAGGATTTTATATACCTTGGGATAAAGTAGATGAGAATGATAATGGAATCCTTTCTAATCATGGTTATAAAAGTAAAATGGTGTCAAATTATATAGCAAAAATGATACATAGTGGAGTCCTAACATCCCCCCCAGCTAAAAATGTTGCATGTCCTCAGGCAACCCCTAGTCTGAATCAGAGTCTGAGTACTGGGACTGAGCATGCAAATTACTCAAGCAGTAGCTGGAGAAGGTGCCATCTGTAGGAGCTCTGAATCCTCTGTTGTTCTGCAAGCGTTGCCATGCCAAGGCTTCATCTCTGTCAGTCAACTGGTAATGACACTGATATTTCTCTGAAGGCAGCCATAAAATTGGAAAATGAAAATGATACCCAATCCAGTTTACTCCACAATGTTTAATGCAACCAATGTAATTAGGAACCCTGCATAATGCAGCTTGAAGATTGTGAGGGTTAAAAGGGTGATAATCCTGTCTTTCTTTACATGACTGCTGCCAAAACATAATATTGGCCTTCAATGCAGCAGTACCCTTTACTCTAATCTGCTGTTGACACTTAGAAAGTGTTGAAGCCTGTAATTGTTGTATATACCTATGCATTCCTGGCTTCTGTAAGAATTTATGATATTGTGCTATGAACATGGCTGGGCTTAAAGGCTCTGGTCTGATCCACAGGAGTTTATTCTCCTCATTATGACTGCTTGCAGTGAACGCAGTTTTCCAAGTGAGCTGGTTAGACAAAAATGAAACAAATGCCCTTATTTGTATATCTTCTGCAATTGGAATAAGATTAACTCTTCTATTGTCGGGAATGGCCTCATTATGAAGGTAGAGTTCGCACATAAAATGCTGGTCACTCTCGGGGGCCTCATTAAAAGTCTCAACAAATTTCTCTGAAGTAATTAACTCATATGGTCTGCCATCTTTTATTGCTTTTAATTGAAAATAAACTAATCGTTCAGAAAGAAAGAGAGAGTAGTTTACAGAGGGTTTGCGTGTAGCCAACAACTTCTGGACTAATGAAAACATCAAGGCCATCTTTTCCTTAGATTCCTTGACTTCCTTTTTGGAGTCCTTGAGTTGTTGCATCATTTGATCCCAACTATCCCAGTTGGCATATACATGGTTCTGCCATTGTAACTTATGCTGGCGTAATATTATATCTTGCTCCTCAGCATATTGCTTCTTCCATTTGTTCATCTGTTCCAATTGATTCCATGGCAAGGTCTGTGTTCTGGCATCAGTACTGGGTTGGGACGTTGTTTGAATGGCTACACTGACTGACTTAGAACGAGATATCTGTGATGATGCTTATGTCTGAGTAGCTGCATTAACTGATAAAGGACGAGATATCCGTGGTGGTGCTTCTGTCTGAATGGCTGCATTAACTAGCAAAGGACGAGGTATCTGAGGTTTGATTTCTTTTTCTTCCTTTATAGAGAGCCCTACTGGTTCTTGTGGAGCAGTAGGGCATCCCTCTTTTATTCCAGCTGATGTAGATGCCTCAGATAATTGAATTTTAACTAGTTTGTAGCCTGCCTCCTGGTAAATGTTGCCACACTCATGGCACATGTATTCCTTGCATGGCTCCCTATTTTGCATTGAGGCTGTGTGTGCTAACATATAGAGATTCAGTTCTTTATCAAAAGCCTCTCGTGCCAAGGTTAATTCATTCTTGTAGGCTTCCAATTCAGACTTCAAGAATTCATTCTCCTCCAATAAAGATGTCATAGTATGTAAACCCTGTGCGCTGGTTGATTCTGTTAGGGTAGTCTACTGATGCACAGTCGTAGCTGGTTCTTGTGGGACAGCTACTGCTGGTCTCCCACTATCATCATGCTTGGTGTATTTTTGTACCACAGTGGCTGGTTCTTGTGTTTCAGCCTCTGGGTAAGTGACTGGTTCTTGTGTGACAGTCACTTCTTGAGCCATAAACAATGTCGTATTATCCCGGGGCACTGGTTCTTGTGTGGCAGTGCCACCGGACGAGACGGGTTGGGAGGTTTGAAATGGGGATGAAGATTGGAGTTTCAACAGAATAGTGGCAGGGTCAGGGGAAATGGAGGTGAGTCCTGTCTCAACAGTCATCTTCATTTTTCTTTTTGGTAGGAAGGCAGCAAAGTCACTGCCTTTCCTTTTCTTTGAGGGGGAGGGTTCTTCTCTGGGGGAAGGGCTTTCAGAAGAAGTGAGAATTTGAAATTTAGCCCTTGTCCGTCATTTGGAGACTGAGACTGTTGGGGTTCTTTTCTTTTTATAAGTGGGTGGGGAAGGGGGTGTTAGAGAGTCGTCACTAGGGACAGAAATAGTGGGGACAGTTGATTCTGCTAAGTGGGGCGAGCTCGGGGTTGGGTCAACTGGGGAATATGGAATATCGTCCTGCTGTCCTTCATAAGGAATTTCAGGAGTATCATGAGAACTTTCGGGTTGTTGGGACGTTTGAGCCTGCTGAGGAATTTCAGGCAGCTGGGGAACAGGGAGTGGGACATGCAGAGGGGGATTTTGTTGAGCAAAACCCCTCTGTATCAACAACTGGCATAAACGGTGGTGGGTGAGGGATAACATTGGGAATTTAGACCGTCTACAATAATAAGACATGTTTCTAATACAACCAAGCAGATAATAGGGGATATTAATCAGTCGTCCATTTCTCAAATGATTCATCAAGACAAAATCGTGATTGTACACTACCTGGTAACGCCCTTCACACGTTAAGTAGTGTTTGATGAACTCTGCCACCGATGGCCATGGTTGAGGAAGTGAGTGAAGACTAACCCCGCGGCCTTTGAGTTCCACTGGCTCATCTGGACGAAGGAAATCTTGCTGCGCATTGAGAATAACCTGCTTTCTGCTGAACCAGCGAGTACCAATAGCTGGCAACCCTGATACCTGAACTATGTCCTCCTCTGTTACTGAAATGCGAACCCCCTGGACCACTGAAAAATCGCCTTGAAGGTTTTGTGCAAACTCTAAGACTTGTTCCTGGTCAAATTCACCCAATCTTTCAAAATATACTGTCCATCCCGCTTGTTGGAAAATCTGATAGGCTTCGGGAAACAATTGAAGAAGATTTATGGAGTCGGGCTCATGTCTAATGGCCGACCCTCCCATGGCTGTAGCTTTGAGTTATACGCAGAGGCACAGAACACAGTAAACACAGACCCTGATCGCGCTAGTTGTTGCAACAGAGGCTGCAAGGTCTAAATGACGGCGGAAGTGGATATGACAAGGGACAGAGGCTTGGTTAATGCGAAATGATTGTTCAATTTTTGAAATCCCCCCCCTACGTATGGTGTAATGATGATTGGGCGTGTAAAGATCTGTAATCATTATGAATGAAATCCTCTCTTTAATATAATTTAACTGAATTACATTAAAACCTCATACCTTACATTTTTTTACCTTTGGTCTAATAATTTGGAGTGTCGATTGCTTCCAAATGGCTTAATGTACATGGAAGAATCTGTAGATTTCTCTGAAATTTAGAACAGGAGTGTAATTGGATCTGGTCAGTGCTGAATAATTTTTCACCAAAAGGATCTGAAGTATAATCGTGGAGAACCAAAAAGCTTATATAACAGTGAAGAGAAATGATGTTTTAATGATAACAGGTTGTTGAAACTGGTGTTTCAGCAACGGAAAAATGAACGATACGTTGTTGAAACAGGTGTTTCAGCAACGGGAAAAATCAGAGAAATGGGATAAATGACTTGGGTCTGTAAACAGTGGGGAAAATATTTGATAGGGGATAATTTCAGCAGTAAGGGATGGGAAACACTGACTGAAGGAAGATATTTCAGGGATGGTAGGAGTGGGAAAAATGGAAAAATGGGAATAATGTAGGAATGGGTATGAAGGGATATTGCTAGGAAATGGGGTAAAATGATGGGAACAAGCTTCTGTGATTGAAGCTTCAGATCTTCTCATGATGAATCTGTCCTCCTTAATGAGCTTTTCCAGAATCTGCAAAATTCAATTGTAATATGCCAATCCCTGACAGGGATTATTAGTGCTAAATCTAATCTAATACTAAAAATACAGTGCAGAAAATTAAATGCTGTGAGGAGCAGAAGACTCCCCTAGAAAAAGATAATGAATATCAGTCATGCAAGAAGTCTTGAAATCCTCTTTAGAAACAGGGCGCTGATATAGACGGAGCCTATGACCATTGACTAGTAGAGGTGTTTTAGAATCATCAATTGTTAAAAGTCTTACCGTTCCATTTGGAAAAATAGCATCTACCTCATATGGTCCAAGCCAGCGTGTTCGTAGCTTACCCTGAAAATTTTCAAACCGAGAGTCATACAACAAGGCCCAATTACCTTTTTGGAACTGCTTGTGTTTGATAATTTTGTCATGCCACTTCATCCTTTGTTGCTGTATCATGGTTGTTGATGGATGGCATCTAATCTCTTTTCATCCAACTCCAGAAGCTGCTGCAACCTAGCTGTCTGCACATCAGTCAAATCAAGATTAACATCTAAAGCAGTTCTTAAAGTTTTAATCTCAAATTCCACAGGAAAAATAGCATTTTTACCATAAACCAATTCATGGGGAGAAAAACCTGTAGTGTTTCTCCAAGTAGTTCTGTAAGCCCATAATGCCTCAGGGAGCCTTTGGGACCAATCCTTCCGGTTGTCCTTCACTGTTTTAGTTAGAATGGCTTCTAAAACTTTATTTGTGCTTTCCACCTACCCATTAGCCTGGGGGTGGTATGGTGTAGTCATTCTATGTTGAATATGATATTTGTGAAGGGTAGATTTAAAACCATGAGAATTGAATGGAGGTCCTCCATCAGTAACTAGCTCTCTAGGAATCCCAAATCTAGTAAAGATTTCTTCAAATAAGAAAGCTAGGACAACCTCTTCATTGGCTCTAATAAGTGCTTTGGCCTCCACCCATTTAGTCATATAGTCTGTACAGACTAATATATAAGTTCTTTGATTGGATGGAGGGTTAATGGGTCCTATGAAATCCAAGGCCCATATTTCAAATGGTTCAGAAACTACCTGGGGGTTTAATGGCATTTGGTCTCTATGATTGGGTTGACCCATTCTCTGGCAGCTGTCACAAGCCCTTACATATCTCTTTGCATCCTTGAATAATGAGGGCCAGTAGTAACCCATCCTCAGAATTTTGTGTGCTGTTCTCTTATCAGCAAAATGCCCTCCACAAGGGCCATCATGACAAGCTTTCAATATGTCATACACTTCATCTTCTCTAATGCATCTTCGGATTTCCTGATCAAGCCTAGTGTAGAAAAGACACCCGCTTATCCAGCTGTACCTGGCACTTTGTTGAACAATTCTTCTCTTTTCTCTGTATGACAGGTGTGATGGTAATTTTCCTGCAACCAAATAATTAGCAATATCCGCATACCATGGAGAGTGAGCAGAAACTGCAAACAAATACTCATCAGGAAAAGAATCATCTACTGGAATATCATTGTCAGTTTTTAACCGTGAAAGGAAATCAACCACCACATTTTCTTTACCAGGCCGATCTACAATTGTGATATCAAATTCCTGCAATAATAATAGCCATCTGGTAACTCTAGCATTTGTGACAGATTTTTTCATTAAATACTTAATAGCTGAATGATCAGTGTGCACAAAAGTAGAATAACCAGTGATATAGTGTCGAAATTTATTAATGGCATAGATTACTGCAAGAAACTCCTTCTCGGTAACTGTATAATTAAGCTCAGCAGGGGTCATGTTCTTACTAATAAAGTAGATAGCATAAGGAAGATGATTTTCCTCTTGTCCCAAGACAGCTCCAATTGCAGTATCTGAAGCATCAGAAGATATATGAAAAGGGAGATTCCAATCAGGCCCCCTTAAAATAGGAGCAGTAGACAACTGATGCTTGAGTTCTTCAAAAGCTTTCTGACAAGAATTAGTCCACTTAAATTCAACATTTTTCATAAGCAACACAAATAATGGAGAAGCTATCTTAGAGAAATCTTTAATAAATCTTTTGTAGTATCCAGCATGTCCTAGAAAACTTCTCACATCAGTTTGAGTTTTAGGAACAGAAAGATTCTGAATGACCAATATTTTAGATGGATCTACCCGAATACCTTGAGATGAAATAAAATGTCCAAGCACTATTCCTTCACTCATCATCATATGGCATTTTTCAGTACTTAGGGAGAGGTGAGCTTGTATACATCTTTTAAGTACTTTCTCAAGGTTTTGTAATGCATCTTCAAAAGACACACCATAAGGAGTAAAATCATCCATAAATATTTCCATAGAATCATTCAGCATATCAGAAAAAATTCCTATAACAGCTCTTTGAAAGGTTGTCGGTGCATTACATAGCCCAAATGGAAGAACTCTATAGGCAAAAGTTCCCCAGGGGCTGGTGAAAGTGGTCTTGTCTTGGTCTTGGGGTGCAATTATTATCTGATTATACCCACTAAATCCATCTAGAAAAGAAAAGAATTTCTTCCCTGCCAGACTATCCAACACCTGATCAATGAAGGGTAAAGGAAAGTGATCTTTTTGAGTAGCTTTGTTTAAGGCTCTGTAGTCAACACATACTCTCCATTTCCCGTTTTTCTTAGGGACAATTACTAATGGGGAAACCCATTCACTGTCAGATATAGGGTATATAAATCCCGCATTAAGCAATTTTTGAAGTTCTTCCTTAACAATTTCTCGTAAATTAGGATTCATTCGTCTTTGGGGTTGACAAACAGGTCGGCATCCTTCTTTAATGTAAATTCGATGAGTACATAATTCAGAAGAAATACCTTTCATATCCGTGTAATCCCATGCAAATGCCTCCTTATATTCATGCAATAACTTCATTAATTGTTGTGTTTCAACATCTGTTAGGTCAGGATTTATGTTTAATGTCTTGCCGGGTTCAATTTCAACTGTTATGCTTTTAGATGAGATTGTGGTTAAAGTCTGAGATGAGTCTTCAGATTCAATCTTTTCTTGTGCATCAGTTTCAAAAATTGCAGTTAATTGATTGTGTGTTTCAGCAATGACAGAAGAAGGTTCACAAATAAAATTATTAATTATCTCATCCTCTGTATTGTCTTTAAGAGTTAAAGCTTGTCCAATAGTTAGAATAGGCTGAACAGCATTATCATCATAATCCATCCATATATAATCTTCATTATTAATTATTGGTGTAGCATGAGGATAAAGAGTAAGCTGTTTTGTTTCATAACCATTAGAAATTGTCATTGAACCAGATCTGCAACTGATAAAAGCATCAGCTGTGGCCAGCCATGGCCTTCCTAGAATTAAGGGATGTCCCCCCAGCTTTGTTTTAGTCCGCAATACAACAAAATCAGCTGGGTATTTCCAGGATTCAACTGAAATAAGTAGATCCTCAACAACTCCTTCAGGTTTAATTGTAGAACGATCAGCCAACTCTAAAATGGTGGGTGTATCTCTGATTGTGTTATTCAGCTGTAACAATTGTGAAGTTTCAAGAGTCATTATGTTAATTGCAGCACCTAAATCTACCAGAACTTGGGGAATCATTGTTTTACCAATCTGAACTGTCACCGTAGGATGGCCGGGATCACCATATTTCATAGGAGGGGCTTTTCCGGACATTAATGCAGACAAGTCACCCATCACATGTACTGTAAGGGGGTCTTTAGTTTTCCTACCAGGTTTCTTAACACAAATATCCCTTAGTGTTCTGGCATAAATTGGTACATCTCTTAATGCTCGTAAAAGTGGAATTTTAACATACAAATTTTGCAATTCCCCTAGAAGATTAAAAGCAGGTGTTTCAGCTGTTCTGGTTAAAACCAAACGCTCGGGGAATGGTGGTTCTGTTATTTCAACATTCTTGTTAGGAGGTGGTTGTGCTTCTTTATGTTTCTCAGTTTCCTCTTTATCAGAATCAGAAGAAGTTATGTCATCAATAATAGGCTCTACTATTTTTCCAAATCTCAAATGAATATCGTTACATTGCATAGTAGGAAATATAGACTGATTCTGAATATCAATGACTTGCACAACTTTATTATTGGGGTTAGGATTTGGTTGCACAGGTAGCTGGGGTCTCATTTGGTTATTTGGAGGAGCATTTGATGGCAGAGGAAGTGGTTGTTGGAATTGAGGCAATTGATTTGGATACGGGAGTGGTTGACTTCTCCAATTTGAATTCCAAGGGTTGAAAGAAGATGGCTGCTGTGGAGGCCAAGGAGTCCACATTGAAGGATCAACAAAGGGAGGGTTTGATTGCTGCATGGGTGGAAAATTCATTTGATTGAAGGGTGGGTATTGCATTTGATTGAAGGGAGGGTAATTTGTTTGGCCAAAAGCAGAATAATTGTTCCAACGATTAAATGGCATACTAGGGTTCATACCTTGTCCTTTTGGTTGCCATTGTCTTCTTTGAGTTAGCAGGTAAACTGCTTCAGCTTCTTCTTCCGTTGGTTGCAATGCTGCCTTTATTCCTGGTAGAGATGGACATTGTTTTGTTTCATGATCTTTCTCACAAAGGGTACAAATTGGTATTTTATCCATTGGACATTCCCTTAGTGGATGTTTGTCTCTGCACTTCGGGCAAAAGACAGCCAGAGTTGCTTCTGCTTCAGCCTGCTTCTTCTTAACCTGCAAAGTGTCAATTTGTGAAGCAAAAGAACTTAACATTTCAGTTTTAAATTCTTCAAGTAAATTACCTATTTCAGCTCTTGTTGCTCCTCCACTGGCCGATTTCTGCACTCTTGAATAGGTGGAATCTCTTGTTCTGTTTCTTGCAGCTCCCCTAGAACACCTCTTAGCAAGTTCACAAATCTCATCATATGATTCCTTAGATATATCTCCTTTGGCAAGCATGTTTAACATATCTAAACAATCATCCCTTAAACCTTTAAGTAATATTGTTTTGCGAATTTCCTTACTTATATTCGGATGGTCAGATCTCTGTATATTGTACTGCAGCCTTTCTATATAGTCCTCCGAATTCTCATCCGGCTTTTGTGCCATATTGAATAGTTCATCCTTCTTTTCTCTCGTTCGGCAGTAGTCTTGATATTTCAGCAGAAATTTCTGTTTCATCTGCTCCCATGTTGTGATCACCTGACTTCCAAGGCTCATGAACCATCTTAAAGCATTCCCTTTTAAGGTGGCTGGAAACAGTTTCAACTTTTGAGCATTAGTAACATAATCATAACTTTTGCATAATATATCAAATTCAAAAAGAAATTCATCCGGATCCTCAGAGGATAAACCATGAAAGTTAGGTAAAGCAGACAATGGAATATTTTTCATAGGAGTTATCCCTGCAGGGAGATCACTGATAGGAAATCCCAAGGTAGAGAGGGAATTTTCATCCCTTCTTTCTCCTTCAGGATCTACACGTCCTCCACCAAAGAAACCATCATTGTTTCCTTCCATTGTTGGCTCTCCTACTGCACTTGCTCGATCGTCAAGATCTTCTATTGGCTCTTCAATGTTTTCCACTGGTCGTCCAACGCTTTCTATTATTTCCTCAATGTGCTCTGCTGATTTACTAACACTTTCTTCTGACTCTCCAGCACTGACTGCTGGTTCTTCTATATTTTCAGGACCCATGACTTCCTCTGTTTTGTAATCTGATTGAGCGGAGTGCTGAAGTTTTGATCTTCGAGAACTTAATCTCTGTGATGATTCAGCCTTTGATACAATCTCGTCAATAAAATTCTTTCTTCCTCCCCTTCCTTTTCCTTTGCCAACTGTGGGGTTAATTTTCTTCTGGTTTCTGTGTCCTCTCATACAATCTGCACATTTAAAAAGAAAAGATTAATGCTTTTGAAATCTATAATTACCTTCCCCTGCAACGACGCCAAAATGTTGGTCGCTTTAATTGCTTTCACAATTCAAGCTCCACATAAATTGTCAACCCGAGGAAGTCTTTTTATTTAAAAGATAATCACGCACTGGATATGCTCAATTTCAAAAGCAGAAACAATGTTGTAGTAAAAAGCCACACAATTATCAATCACACAAATCTACTTATTCACACTCTGTTTAATCAAAGCTGAAGTCTCTTAAGTTATAGCAGAAATAATTTCTATGTTGCAGTTAAAATCCAAACAAAGGAAAACCAATTTGCAAGAAAAGAAATCAATCAGCCATAGTAGGAACAAGACCCTATTCCTTGGTTAGGAACTTCAGCACCTGCTGCCTGACACTTAATCACACTGTAGGAAAGGTAACTTCAAGAGATCAAGACCCTATTCCTATGAACAGGAACTTTCAACACTTGTTCTCTTGTTTCTAATCACACTGCAGGAAAAGGAAAGCAATTAATGGGAGCAGGACCCTATTCCTTTATGCAGGAATCTTCAGCACCTGCTTCCCAACATCATACATTCATACAATCAATAGAAATGGATTTCTCAACTTCCAAGAGTGAATGCATTCAATACATGCAGCGCTAAAGAAACAGAGTATTACTAAACTGTGTAACTAATGTCCAACAGCAGAATTAAAGCGAAGTGCAAACAACATAAATAATTAAACAAATTACAGAAATCAAAGGGTGAATCTTGTGAGGAAGGCGGGCCCTTTCCCTCTCACAAGATTCCCCGGGGGAAAGGATTAAATTGGAACGCTCAAAAGAAGAATTTATTCATCTGTCAAAGTAGCTGATACATTACAAATGGAGACTAGCTCCAGTTCTCACACAATACTCTCCTGTAGCTTTACAACAATTGAACTCCTCTCTAATGATGATGTCTCCTCTTTTTAAAGAGGAGACATCTTTTACAATTTACATGAGAGCGAATCTACGTTATCTCAAATCTGTTCTCTTTCCCAAAACAGGACTATTCTGTTCTTCCAAAAAAAGATACTGTTACAACAGAGACAACAAGAATGCTATCTTCAGGATGATCCAGGTAACCGTGTCTTCATGCTGTTGCTACTATTCCACAAAAAGTTCTTCCTGAATCGCAAATTACGCATGATGGAATTTGCGTGCTTGACGGCTGTTTCAGCAACTGAGTCAGCTGTTTCAGCAACGGCCGCTTGTTCCTAGCAACGCATATAACTTATCTGCGATCTTTGGACTTATGTTAGCAACGATACACTTCAATTAATGATAAAATATAAGAGTATTATGGAATTAAATGTAAAACAGATTAAACATATAATAAAGAAGAGGATTTTATATACCTTGGGATAAAGTAGATGAGAATGATAATGGAATCCTTTTTTTAATCATGGTTATAAAAGTAAAATGGTGTCAAAGTATATAGCAAAAATGATACATAGTGGAGTCCTAACAAACCACCATCAACCATGGTCACGCATCATAATCCATGGATATAATGGTCAACCAATATTTCTATGGTCAACCAAGATTAACCGTGTTTAAATATGCTTAACCATGGTCATTGTCTGTATGGTTAACCATGGCCAGCGCCCATGATAAAAAATGGTCAAGCATGGTCGAACATGACTGATTATTGCCAACCATGATCATGCATGTTTGAATATCGGTAACCATGATCAACTATGCAACCAAGATCGAGGTCCGTATGGTTGATTATGGTCAACCATGATCATGCATGGTTGAATATTGGTAACCATGATCAACTATGGTAAACCAATATCGAGGTCCATATGGCTGAATTTGGTCAACCATGATCAACATGGTCATGTTTGGTCAACCATGGTTGACAAAGAACATTTCATGTTCTATAGAATCCTCATCGAAAACCATAGTCAAGAATTTTTATAATGGTTAGCCAAGGTTTCTATGCGTGATTATGGTCATCCATTATGAACAATGCACATATTTGTGGTTGAATATGGTACAATTCCCTATTCATGGTTAATCCATATCTCTATAGTCAACCACGGTAAATCATGGTTAATCATGGCTAAATTTAGTGAACCATGGACAATGTCTCTACTGTCAACCATGGTCAACCACAATTAATAAAAGTCAAAGATGATCAACCATATTCAACCATTGTCAGTGATGGTCAACCATGATTACCTGTGGTTAAATTTTTTCAACCATTATCGACCATGATTAAGATCTCTCTCCTTGAACTTGGTCAACCATGATTAACCGTGGTTGAATATGATTAACCATGGTCATTGTCTCTATGGTTAACCATGGTCAACGATGGACAACCATGATAAGAATGGTGAACCATAGTCTTAGTCAACCATGATCAAGGCCTCTATGGTCGAATATGGTCAACCATGACTAACCACAATCAACCATAATCAATATGATCATGGTTGAAAATGGTCAACCATAATAAACCATAATCAACATGAATTTTTTTGAATGTTGTAATGCGTTTATAACATTATAATATATCTTGAGTTTATTAATCTCCCTTGCGTTTATAACACATCCTAGGTTTATTAATCCCTTGGGTTTTTTAATCCCAATGGTTTATAATATTATTTCGTTGGGTTCATTAATCACTTGGGTTTATAGTATATATAATGCCTTGGGTTTGTTAATCCCTTCATTGTATAATAATAATACCTTGAGTTTATAATGTTAATGCCTTTGGATTTTTTTTTTTTTTTTTTTTTCTAAATATGTTTAATCTATTGATAATCAGTAACCGGTATGTACATCAGGAGTAAACCAGAACAAGGTCTGAGTAGGCCTGTAGATCAGAAAGTCAAAAAACTTGGCACTGCCCGTTGAGGGAAACCAGTGCAAACCAAGTTCCATCAAAAAGACCCACACAGGGGCAATGTTTAAGTCTAGAACCATACAGAGACAAATTGAAAACTTAAAACAGTGCCATAGCAAAAAAACAAAAACCTGGGCCTGAGCAAGATCACTCGTCCGGTTCCACTTCCTCGACTCTGCACCCAAACTCATCAGGTTCTCCATCAGAATTGTAGAGGCCCGCAATTGTGTGAATGATCTTGTTAGCAGCAGGGGTGCCCAGTCCATCGCCCGGATGTTGCTGGTGCGTAGCGTTTGCATGACCCCGGTCTTGAATTGCATTCTGCTGCTCTTCCTGAACCATCTCGATATCCATATTCACTCCAATGCCCTGTTCATCAACATTCTCGGTGCTGGCTCTGTTCCGTGCTGGCATTTCTTCATCATGCTGCCCATCAAGACCGACCCGCTCTTCATCAACCTGCATCCCAAGACCAGCCCTCCCATCATCATACGGGGTTTCTCGGAACACTATGGTGACAGTGGCTGTAATACATGGGCGATTCAAAGCACTTTGAAACACAAAATGCCGGGTTTGAGAGTGAGCCGGAGCATTTTGGCCGATGGTGTTCCAGCTCTCAGACCTTAGAATACGCCCACGAACAGCGTGAGAAGTGCTGGCCGAGCCAGTAAAATCCGCAGCCGAGGTGCTAGAAGACGGGGAGGAGCACCTGTAAGCCCTCCTAGAAGGACCCCGACGGCATCGCATTCTGTGCCTTAAACGAGGCATGCTGTCAATCGTAGCAGAGAAGCTTGGGAAATGCGGAGAACCAAGCTGAGCGTTGGTGGAGTGAGAGCGCGTGGGAGCTATGGAGAAGCTGAGCAGGTTCTCAAGCCAAATCCTGGACTGATGCATACAGTTACCTGCAATGGAGAAATGAACATTGTCGCCCAAGACAATGCAACCATGAAGATTGGTGCGCTTTCCAGTGACGGTTCTCTCGGAGGGGAGCCTCACAGTGGGCGAACAATACACAGCAGAAGGCCGAGGGAAACTGCTATAAGCCTGCTCTCTCTCCATTCTGCAATCAAAAGCCTCGAAGCTGTTGCCGTCCCAGCAAATTAACTGCGCCATGGATGGAGTAATGACCAGATCTTTGTTACCCTGCGTGGAATTCTCTCGAATTGCGTTTGGAGACTTGTTAATCGCGCTCATTAAGTTTCGACTTAAATGTTTCACGCCTGAGTACAGTCGCCAGACGTTTGCCATGCGATGAGGCCAGCTGCAAACCTTATTGCCGTCTGGCTTCCTCTTGTTTCCTATGTTAATCACCCGCATCCGGGTTTTCTGCTTCATTGTGGAGCAGTGAGTAGTATTCTTGTCTTTGTTCCTCATTTTGAAAAAACTCAGGTGTGCCTGTGATGAGGTAGTGTTCACTGTCAACTCCAGCATTGGCAAGAAGATCGGCCACCTTGTTCCCTTCTCTTCTTGTATGTTTGAAAGTGATAGCCCTGTTTTTGAGGATCCAATCCTCAATGTTTTGCAAGCGTGTTTCCAATCTCCAACTTTGGGCCATTTTCTGTGCAGGTACTCCGTTGAGAAGCTTTTGGGCCATGTTAATGAGGATTTGAGAATCCCCTTCAATTTCCAGGGGAAGAAGGTTTAGTTGTTGAGATAGAATCAGACCCTGATGGAGACCTTCAAGTTCAGCCGAATTGTTTGTGTCCCAACCAATCTGGCCCAAATATATAACTGAGGGAGTGCCTTTGTGGTCTCTGATAATGCCTCCGTACCCAGCTTTGCCTGGATTACCCTTGGAAGCTCCATCAAAATTGAGTTTGAAGGTGTGCTCCCGAGGGGGAATCCATGTTCTCTTGCTTTTATCAACTTGTGGAGATTTACTTCTTGTTTCAGAGTAGTGAAGGTTAAATCTCCAATTGTCCCAGATTGACTTTTCCTTGGCCGTGGTGGGGAGATCATTTGCATCCCATGAGCGCAAGTTGAGGGATTCTTCTAGGTTGTGATGGAAGGTTTGCCATATAGTTTCCAGAGGTGTGATTTGATCTCTGAAAATTCGCTTATTGCGCTCCTTCCAGATGGACCATAAAAGAAGCCCCGGGATAAGGCTCCAGAGGTGGTTGAGGATATCACTATTGTAGGGGTGCTGATGCCAGTCTCTAATGGTCTTGGTGAGATCTTCTGAGGGTCTTCAATTCCTTTGGCATCGAAAGCTGGCTTTTTCCCATAATTGTCTTGCTAAAGGGCATTCATTCAGTAAATGTCTCTGCGTTTATTCTTGGGCCCTACAATTGAGACAGATTGATGGGCCTTGAAAGCCTTTTTTGGTAAGGTTATCCCATGTAAGAATTTTTTGATGCCCGATAAGCCATAAGAAAACTGAGACTTTTGGCCATATCCAGGGTTTCCATATGTTATCCCATATAGGATCCTTGGATCCGGGGTCATGAGTTATTAATCTGTAAGCTTCTTGTGAGGAGAATGTACCTCTGGGCATGTAACCCCATCTTAATATATCCTGATGTGGAGAGACTCTGGTACTTCGGCGTTTGAGTTCTGCATTTAGAGCTGCCTGATCCTGTTCCCCAATGTGATCCATAATGTGCTCCGCCAATTTCCATTGTCGATATCCCTGTATTTCATTAGCTTCCCAATATTGGTGAACCGTTTCTATTTGCTGTCTTTCCCAATCCGGTCCTGGGGGGGGGTTGTAAGTGTTAGTAATCTTTGGGAATTGATCCCAAGCATCTGTCCAGAATCTAGCGATTTTCCCATTTCTTAGTTCCCAGAAGCTGTGCTTCTGGATCAATAGAAAGTGCTGTTTAGCTGCCATCCAGATAAGAGAACCTTTCTCCATGGGTGTGAGCCTTATTAGTTCCTCCGGAGGTCTGTGGTTAGCATATTTTGCAGTCCATATAGTTGCCCAAGGTTTGCTAGGGGACTTTAGCTAGTTCCACCAGATTTTCGCTCCCATAATCTCATTACTGTGGGCCGGATCTCTTAATCCTAAGCCTCCTTGCACCTTAGGCTTGCAAACCAGAGACCATTTGACTAGAGCCCATTTGTTATGAGAATCCTTGGATCCCCATAAGAATTGCCTTTGTAGAGTTTTGATTCGTTTTAGAACCCACTTGGGAGCAGCCATAATAGAGAAGAGGTACAGAGGGAGGGCTTGTAGCACATATTTTATGAGAATGACTCGACTAGCAGTGTTGAGAGTTCTGTAGGTCCAAGATGAGAGGCGAGCCTCTATTTTGTCTAGAAGATCTCGCCAAGAGGAATGTTTTAAGGCAGAGTCTATGAGGGGCGCACCAAGGTATTTCGAAGGTAAAGAGGCAATGGAAAAGCCGAGGATACGGGCAATAGCTTTTTGAGTGAAGGGAGGAGTATTGAAGAAGAAAAGTTGGGATTTAGCAATATTTATGCATGCTCCTGAAGCATCAGAGAAGTCGAGCAGAAGAGCTTTGAGTCGAGTGGCTTCCTGCACAGAAGGATAACCAAAGACCATATTGTCATCAACGAATTGTTGGTGTGTGATAGCAGGGGAATGGTGAACAGAGAGGCCTTGAAGATGTTGGGAATGGAGGGCATTTTTGAGGTGGCGTCCTAGGCCTTCTGCCATTAAAACAAAGAGGAAGGGAGACAAGGGGTCCCCTTGTCTGATGCCTCTTGTGGGAGAGAAAGGACGAGAGGGGATTCCGTTGATTAAAATGGAGAAAAAAGCAGAAGAGATAAGATTATGAACCCATCTAATCCAAGTTGGAGAAAAACGAAAAGCAAGTAACATTTTCTGGATGTATGTCCAACTTAATCTATCAAAAGCTTTAGATAGATCAATCTTGAGCATCATACCTGCTTGTTTAGTCGTTTTCATGGAGTGTATGACTTCATGCGTAAGGATGATGCCATCCAAAATCTGCCGTCCTTCCACATATCCAGCTTGCTCCTGCGAGATGAGAAGAGGCAAGAGCGGTTTGAGTCTGTTTGCTATAACTTTGGATATGATCTTGTATATTATGTTGCATAGAGCTATAGGTCGGAATTTGTCCGGAGTGCAAGAATCCTCCTCTTTTGGTATTAAAGCAATGAAGGTAGCATTCAGCGATGGGAGGAGCCAATGCATTGAGCGCGATTCTTCAACAACCCTCCAAACTTCTTCCCTTATCAGATCCCAGAATTTGTGGAAGAAAGTGGTGGTGAAGCCATCTGGTCCCGGAGCCTTCCCTTCTTTGAGTTGATGAACTGCTGTGTCAACCTCCAAGTGATCAATAGGTCGGAGCAGGAGTTGATTATGCTCTTTAGTAATTAGCTTAGGGATATTCTTAGTTATCTTTTCAATGGCCTGTGCTCTGTCCTGCTGGGGTTCTTGATGCATTACTTGGAAATGATTGAGGAGAACCTGTTCTATCTGCTCATGTTCTTCCACTTTCTCTCCTTCTGTATTCTTGATGAATGTGATGTTGTTATTCATGCGTCTTTGAATGGTTGACCTGTGGAAAAACTTAGTGTTTTTTTCTCCCTCTTTCAACCATCGTATGCGCGATTTCTGCCTCCATAGGATTTCCTCCTGCTTAGCTCTTTCCTCCATCTGCAATCTGAGCTGTTGTTCTTTTTCCAGGTGTTGATCTGTGTATCCTTCTAGAATAATTTGTTGCTGGAGGGTGGCCATCTCTTGATGAAGCTGCCGCTGAGCTTGGAAGATATTACCGAAAGTGGAATGGTTCCATAGCTTGATTTGCCCTTTCAGGTGTTTCAGTTTTTGTTGGAATTTGTACATTTCCGACCCTTTAGGCGAGACAAAGTTTTTCCATGTTGAGGTGATGAGGTCCTTGAACGCATGATGATTTAGCCAAAAGGCTTCAAATCTGAAGGGGCGCCGTGAAGTTTGTCCCATTCTTAGCCATTGAAGAGAGATTGGCCAATGGTCAGATCCCTGTAGAGGGAGGATAGCAGCAGAGAGATCACCCCCGATGTGAATTGCGTTGTCGGAGATTAGGAATCTGTCCAGCTTGGAGGCAATGTGCTGTCTGCCTGTGCGTCGATTGCTCCATGTGAATGAGCCATTGCAGAATTGCATATCTATTAACTGTTGGTTTTGTATGAAATCTTTAAACAAGCTGCTTTCTATTTCCAATTTGTGTCTTCCTCCCCTCTTGTCCTCCAGCTTAGTGATCATATTGAAGTCGCCTCCAATGAGCCACAGGGGGTGTATCCTATTCTGGTTGAGACTTGCTATTGTGTTTAACAAAGCTGATTTACTCATCGCGTCCTGAGGAAAGTAGACGTTGGTGAGATGGCCATGAATATTGGTTCCCACAATATGAAAAGTAGCCTGAATAAGATGGTGAGAGGCATGAAAGTCTGTAAGGGAAATGGTTTGAGGGTTCCAGGCAATTGCGAGTCCCCCTGAGGCCCCCTGAGCATCCACTGCTACTGTATGACATCCGGGCCAAGCTTTGGAAAGAATGTTTCCAATTGCATTGCTATTACATTTTGTTTCTTGAAAGAAGAAAATTTGTGGTTTCTCCTGCTTTAGCATGTTCTTTATCATCCTGTGTTTCCCAGGACAGTTGAGTCCTCTTGTATTCCATGATGTGATCTTCATGGTTCACTATTTGGGAGGGGCTTATAGAACTTAGTCAACTTAGCATATCTTCCGGAATCAACCAAAATTTTGCCAACTGTAATGGTTCTTTCCAGATCTGTTTTCCATCCTCTTTTCTTGGAGTCTTTCTGGATATTATTACCATCCCATTTGCTGCCTGGTTGGATCCCTAGCTCTTTCTGCTGGAAGGCTCTTGCTATAATCACTTCCAGTGTTTCTAGTTGATGTGCTTGTATCTTATCAAATTCTTTTTTCCTGCATGCTCTTTCAAGCTCTAATAAGTCAAGTCCTTCCAGATTTATGCTTTCTGGCTCTTCATCCATAATCTGAACTTGACTGCTACCTGCCTCCAGATGATCCTGATGACCGTCCACTTCCATGCCAATGGTCTTCCCTTCTCCAGTGTTGAAGGGATCTTCCACTAATCCGAACTGTATATTTTCAGCCAGAGGCTTTGACTTAGGCTTCCCTGGTTTTATAATATTAATATGTCAATATTATTAGTGCTTACTATATGATCCCTTAAGTTTAAAAATCCTTTGGGTGATTAGATTTATAATATAGCTCAATTTGTAATATAGTATTTAGTATAAATTATGCAAGAACATTGGCTATTGTGGTTATGAGTGTGCTTAATATACACTAATCAACATGTATGAAACACATTTACTAATGTGGGTGTTGTAATGTTTATAACATTTGGGTCTATCATATTTGTGGTTTATAAGATGCGGGTTTCTAATATTTGGGTATAATATTAAGGTTTATATTATTGGGTTTAATAATAAGGCTTATAATGTTGGGTTTGATATTATAGTTTATAATATTGAGCATTTAATATATATAGGACTTATAATATTTGGTATTAATATTACGATTTATATTATGGTGTAATATGGTGGGTTATAATATAGCTTCTAATATATAGGGTTTATAATTAGGGTTTAATATCGGGTTTATAATATTAGGGTTTATAATATTGTATTTAATATTTAGAGTTTATAACATTGGGGATTATAATATTTTGGTTAAAAATATTTATTATTAGGGTTTATTGATCTTTTGTGTTTTTAATAATGATCCCTTGGCCTAATTGATTCCTTATGTATTTAATATTTATCCCTTGGGTTCGCCAATTCCTTTGGTTTGTAATATTAAACCCTTGGGTTTATTAGTTCTTTTGGTTTATAATTTTAATAACCCCTTGGGTTTATTAATATCTTGAGTTTAAAATATTAATTCTTAGGGTTTATTAATCTCTTGAGTTTAAAATATTAATTCATATGCTTTATTAATTTCTTGGTTTATAATATTAATATTTATCACTTTGGTTCACCAATTCCTTTAGTTTATAATATTAAACCCTTGGTTTTATTAGTTATTTTGGTTTATAATATTAATAATCCCTTTGGTTTATTAATATCTTGAATTTAAATTTTTAATTCTTAGGGTTTATTCATTTCTTAGGTTTTGAGTTTAAGATATTAATTATTAGGGTTTATTAATCCCTTGAGTTTTCTAATTCTTTGGGTTGGTAATACTAGGCATTAAATATTAGTCGTACACTTTAATATTAATGCATGGTCCATTGTCACATTATGAAAAACATTGTCTCAATATGAAAATCAACCATGGGTTACCATTGTTAAACATAGTTAGTCATAGTCAATAAAGGTCTTCCATGGTCGAATGTCACATTCTGACAAAGATTGTCTCAATATAAAAATTGACCATGGTCATTCTTCATCCAACATCTCATTGTGACAACAATTATCTCAGTGTTTAAATCAAGCATGCTCAACCATGTTTATTTTACGGTTTATAGTATTTATCTAAAGGTTTTTATATACTTAAGGTTTATAATATTAATCTCTTAGGTTTAATATTATTCCCTTGAGTTTATAATATTTATGATCATGTGAGTTTATCAAACCTTTTTGTTTAAGATATTAATTTGTAGGCTTTGTTAATCTCTTATGCTTTTCATATTGATCCCTTCACCTTATTGATCCCTTAGGTTTTTAATATTTATCCCTTGGGTTCACCAATTCCTTGAGTTTATAATATAAAACACTTGGGTTTATTATTTCTTTTCATTTATAATATTAAACCACCCTTGGGTCTTAAAATCTCTTGAGTTAAAAATATTAATTCTTAGGGTTTATTAATTCCTTAGGTTTTTGAGTTAAAATTATTAATACTTAGGGTTAATTTATCTCTTGTGTTTTTAATATTGATCCCTTAGGTCTTTAATATTTATCCCTTGGGTTCACCAATTCCATTGGTTTGTAATATCAAACCCTTGGGGTTATTAGTTCTTTTTGTTTATAATATTAATAAACCCTTGGGTTTATTAATCTCTTGAGTTTAAAATATTAATTCTTAGGGTTTATTAATCTCGAGTTTAAAATATTAATTATTATGGTTTATTAATTTCTTGGTTTATAATATTAATATTTATCCCTTGAGTTTATTACTTCTTTTGGTTTATAATATTAATAATGTATTGGGTTTATTAATCTATTTAATTTAAAATATTAATTAGTAGGTTTTGGTAATTTCTTATTTTTTGAGTTTAAAATTTTTATTCTTAGGGTTTATTAATCTTTTTTTGTTTTTAATATTAATCCATTGGTCTTATTGATCCCGTAGTTTTTTTTATATTTATTCTTTGGTTCACTGATTCCTCCCGTTTATAATATTAAATCCTTGCATTTATTAGTTCTTTCAGTTTATAATATTAATAATCCCTTTGGTTTATTAATCTTTTTAGTTTTAATATTATGATTTACATTATAGTGTAATATGTTGGGTTATCATATAGATTTTGATATATATAAGGTTTAGAATTAGTGTTTCATATTGGGTTTATAATATTTGGGTTTAATATTAGGGTTTAAAATATTGTGTTTAATATTAGAGTTTATAAAAACACGGATTATAATATTTTGGTTCATAATATTGATTCTTAGGTTTTATTATCTCTTTCGTTTTAATATTGATCCCTTTCCATTATTGATCCCTTAGGTCTTTAATATTTATCCATTGGGTTAACCAATTCCTTTGGTTTGTAATATTAAACACTTGGGGTTTATTTGTTATTTTGGTTTATAATAGTAATAATCCATTGAGTTTATTAATCTCTTGAGTATAAAATATTAATTCTTACAGTTTATTAATCTCTTGAGTTTAAAATATAGATTCTTATGATTTATTAATTTCTTGGTTTATAATATGGATATTTATCCCTTGGGTTCACCAATTCCTTTGGTTTATAATATTAAACCCTTGGGTTTATTAGTTCTTTTCATTTATAGTATTAATAATCCATTTGTTTTATTAATCTCGAGTTTAAACTATTAATTCTTAGGTTTTGAGTTTAAGATATTAATTCTTAGTGTTTATTAATCCCTTGAGTTTTCTAATCCTTTGGGTTGGTAATATTAGGTGTTAAATATTAGTCGTACACTTTAATATTAATGCATGGTCCAATGTCACATTATGAAAAACATTTTCTCAGTATGAAAATCAGCAATGGGCTACCATTGTTAATCATAGTTAGTTGTAGTCCATCAAGTTCTTCCATGGTCGAATGTCACATTGTGACAAAGATTGTCTCAATATGAAAATCAACCATGGCAAACCATGGTCATTCTTCGTCCAATGTCGCATTGTGACAACAATTGTCTCAATGTTTAAATCAAGCATGCTCAATCATGTTTATTTTATGGTTTATAATATTTATCTAAAGGTTTTTATATACTTGAGGTTTATAATATTAATCTCTTAGGTTTAATATTTCCCCTCCTGAGTTTATAATATTCATAATCATGTGAGTTTATCAAACCTTTTTGTTTAAGATATTAAATTGTAGGCTTTATTAATATCTTTAGTTTTCATATTGATCCCTTCGCTTTACTGATCCCTTAGGTTTTTAATATGTATCCCTTGGGTTCACGAATTCCTTGGGTTTATAATATAAAACCCTTGGGTGTATTATTTCTTATCATTTATAATATGAACTCAACCTTGGGTCTTAAAATATCTTGAGTTAAAAATATTAATTCTTAGGGTTTATTAATCCCTTGTGTTTTTAATATTTACCGCTTCGCCTTATTGATCACTTAGGTCTTTAATATTTATCCTTTGGGTTCACCAATTCCTTTGGTTTGTAATATCAAACCCTTGGGTTATTAGTTGTTTTTGTTTATAATATTAATAACCCCTTGGGTTTATTAATCTCTTCAGTTTAAAATATTAATTCTTAGAGTTTATTAATCTCTTAAGTTTAAAACATTTCTTATTAAGGTTTATTAATTTCTTGGTTTATAATATTAATATATATCCCTTGGGTTCACCAATTAGTTTGGTTTATAATATTAAACCCTTGGGTTTATTACTTCTTTTGGTTTATAATATTAATAATGTCTTGCGTTTATTAATGTACTTAATTTAAAATATTATTTATTAGGGTTTATTATTTTCTTATGTTTCTTAGTTTAAAAACTTTATAGTTAGTGTTTATTAATATTTTGTGTTTTTAATATTCATCCATTGGCCTTATTGATCCCATAGGTTTTTAATATTTATCCCTTGGGTTCACCGATTCCTTTGGTTTATAATATAAATCCCTTGATCTTATTGGTTCTTTTAGTTTATAATATTAATAATCCCTTGGGTTTATTAATCTTTTGAGCTTAAAATATTGATTATTATGGTTTATTAATATCCTAGGTTTTTGAGTTTAAAATATTAATTCTTAGGGTTTATTAATTTTGTATCTTTTTAATATTAATCCCTTGGCCTTATTGATCCCTTAGGTTTTTAACATCAATCCATTGGGTATATTAATCATTTAGTTTTTCAATTCATTAGGTTTATAATATTAAAAATCCCTAAAATTGATTGTTCTCTTCGGTTTATAATATTAATAATCATGTGAGTTTATCATTCATTTGTATTCAAAATATTAATTCCTAGGCTTTATTAATCTCTTCTCTTTTTAATATGGACCCCTTGGGCTTATTGATGTGTTAGCTTTTTAATATTTTTCCCTTGGGTTCACCAATTCGTTGGGTTTATAATATTAGATCATTGGGCTTATTAGTTCATTTGGCTTATAATATTAATAATCCCTTAGTATATTGGTAAGAGATATATACTTACTATAAATAGTAATAAAATACTAGTATTAAGTTATATTTTAAATTTAATATAGTTTGAGTTATAACTATTAATGTATTGAATTTCCTATTATGATGTTTCCGATGTACCCCCATGGGGACAGAGGATACGTGTGGTGGCCATTTCCCAATGCCCTGTGAGCATGGTGGCCACATGGCTCCCCACGGCATTTATAAATGCGCCTTCAATGCGCCTGCAACCTTATTCAATGCTCCTTGGCGCCGGCACCTCTATAGCCTCGTCTCGACTGTTATGTGCACCATGGCCATCGACACTCTGCTCGACTCTCTGTTTGAAGAGCACATCGCCTCCCTCCGCGTCTGTATGGTGCCTTTAGCCGGTGAGTGCCCTGCACACTGTGCTGAGCCAAGTGCTCACACAGTTACAGGCCGGCGCTGCTCTTTATCCAATTGTATTGAATTCTCTCCGGGCGTTCACCTCTCGAACAGCAGGTTTTGTTCTGGAGCGAAAGCTGCCCCTCAGCTACTTCATAACCCGCCCGATGTCCTGCACTCCGGTGGTCTGCCTCTGCTCACTCCCAGCTCTTCTGCTGTTGCCATCCTTATTCCAAAGAATCCCGCCGCCGAAACTGCCATGCCTCGTCTCAGGCCTCGTATGACAGCTCGCAGAGGCAACACTCATGGTGGCTCCGCTGGGGAGCGACCTTCTTCCAGCAGAACTGCCTCTGAAGTCCCGTTTGATTTTGTCTATGTCCCTCTGCCCACACGCAGGCCATTCATCCGTCAATCCACCCAACGTGCAGAGTTGAGGTTTGATGGCACCCTCACCCGCCCCTCGATTACTGCCTATATCACCATTACTTTATGTGAAGATGCCACTGTCCGCTCCACTTTTCTGAATGCCTCCACTGCTGTCCCTCCAGACCCCCATTCCACCTCTGTCGCGCCTCGCTCCACCTCGACTATCACTCCTCTTGAAGACCAGGCCACGCCTGATGCTGCTGCCTCGCCCCCCCGTGGTCCCTCTCCCTTGCAGGTGGAAACTTCGGAGGCTCAAGGCGCTATGGTTCAGAGTGCAACAGATGCTGATGTGGATGATCCGGAAAACTACTATGGCTGCCCAATTCTGGAGGAGCAACCTTCTCCAGGCACTTCCAACTGATTCAGCCTCGATCTGGAACAGTATGGTCTTGAACATAGCTTCTTTTTGTACTGCTGTTAGTTTTACTATGTACTTAGTAGCCTACGGGCTCTCGTTCAGTATAGTACTAGCTTTTTGTCACAATGTCTTTGCAACCATAACAATTCAGCTGGTTTCCCATCATAAGGGCGGCGAGACTGTATTAAAAAAGCTGGTTTCCCTACATGGGCAGCTTCCTTTTAGCATTATGCTTGACTTTCAAGCCCAGTTTCAGGCTAACGCAGCTGAACTGCGGCAGTTTTGTACTACTACTTATACATAAATAGAATAACAATTTTAGAAAAAAAACTATTAATGTATTGAAAAATTAATAATATTTTACATTTAAATAATAAAATATTATATATTTAATATATATATATATATATATATATTTAATATATAGTATGAATATCGTTTATATTATTAATATATTACAAGTAGATATATAAAATATATTGGTAATTATATTCATAAATATATAATGATTATTTTGGTAAAATACATGTGGTGGGTGGTGGATATAGGCCTATCGGCGTATATCAAACACATTACTGAATGTGGTTGTAAATCTATTTCATATACGCCTATCCGCGTATATCAACCACATTGGTAAATGTGATTGTGCTAGTTACTCTTTGTTTAAATTTAAATTTAAATTTGTTTGAGTTGTATATTGTAATTATTTTTTATTTAAATTATAAATTAATTAATTTATAAAATACGTATAAAGTCTAGTTTGATATTAAAATAAGAAAAGTAATATATTATTTATAAAAAAAACTTATTTCAAAGTTAATATTCAGGTTAAATAGACCATTTCCTCTATCCCAATTTCTTTAGTTATATTTGAATGCTTATTTTGGTTTCAGAAGATTTACAACTCAACTTTTATATCAATATTTTTTCAAATTTATTATTATATTTATTTACTTTCGTAATATTTATAGATTTAGTGAAATTGCATTTTTTAAAGAAAAATAAAAATAAAACATTGATATTTTGACTCTAGATTTTAACTCTATTCCATATTAATTCTAGATCTATCTTGCATGGAGAGGGATCAAATATTTAAAGGTGCAATTTTTTCCTCAAAATTTAATCCCTCTATTCATGATATAGATTTGAATTTAAGATTGATCCATTGTAGTAATTTGAAGTTAAATTAAGAGCTATATAAGTGAATGATGAAACTCTATTCAATCCATTCTTTCTTATTATTATACTTCAGAAACCATTCCCTTGGGGGAGGAGATGAAAATCGATTCGTTCACTTCTCTTATTTATTATGAGAATTCCTTTATTATTTTATTTCATTCTCTTAGACCTCTTCTATTTTTCCATCATTCAATTATTTGGTTGTGGGAATCCTCACCATGGTAATTGTTTTTATCAAGAAGTTTTCCATCTTAACTCTAGATCTATCTTGCATGGAGAGTGATCAAATACTTAAAGGTGCAAAACTTTCCTCAAAATTTGATCCCTCATTACTCATGATATATCTAAATCTAAGATGGATCCCGCTTATTAATTTGAAATCAAATTAAGTGTTATATAAGTAAATGATGAAACTCCAATCAATCCATTCTTTCTTATTGTTATATTTTAGAAAACATTCTCTTGGGAGAGGAGATGGAGATCCATTCCTTCACTTCTCTTATTTATTATGAGAATGCCTTTATTGTTTTATTTCATTATTTTTTTTGTTCCTTTTGTATTTTCCATCATTCAGTTATGTGATTGTGGGAATCCTAATTATGGTAATGGTTTTTATCAAGAAGTTTTTATTGGATTCATGTCTACAATCACATATGGTATATACCAATCATTACACACTTATTGGAAACCAAATGTTTCATTTTTTGAGTGGACATTTTTCGTATGTAGTTGTGAGAGACAAAAAGTAGTTTATCTTAATGTTTCAAGCATGGGATTACAAGGCACAATCTCTCCTACTCTTATCAATTTCTCTATTCTTAGGATACTCAAATTTAGTGATAATACTTTCATGGTCACATTCCCTATCAATTGAGAAATTTTCTTTTCTTAAACACACTTGACCTACCTTTGAATGAACTCCAAGGTTCTATTCCACCCACTATTGGTGGTTGTCATAGTTTACAGATATTTTTATGGACATTAATAATCTCACGATACAATCCCAACTTGGTTGGGAAATGTATCCTATTTGGACTAGATAATTGAGTAGCAACAAACTTCATGGAGAAATGATAAGTGATATAGCAAACTTTCCACCTCAAAATAATTCGTATGTTCTGCCCAGTGGGCATGATTTGAAACTCAGACCTCGCAGTTGGTGAGCTCTATGCAGCTACTGCATCACTTACTCCGCATCTATTGATTGATATCATAATCGAATGGTACACTAAACAATAATGTATAGGGGTGCATTGAATTCTAAACTCTTATCAGTTTCTCTATTCTTAGGATACTCAAATTTAGTGATAATACTTTCATGGTCACATTCCCTATCAATTGGGAAATTTTCTTTTCTTAAACACACTTGACCTACCTTTGAATGAAATCCAAGGTTCTATTCCACCCACTATTGGTGGGTGTCATAGTTTATAGATATTTTTATGGACATTAATAATCTCACGATACAATCCCAGCTTGGTTGGGAAATGCATCCTATTTGGACTAGATAATTGAGTAGCAACAAACTTCATGGGAGTGTTCCCTCCAAATTGGGCATGATAAATTAGGTGAACTATATAATCTATATATTAACATTATCACATGACAAATTCCATCTTCCTTGTCTAACTACACCAATATTTTAGCATTGGATATCACTCTTAACTATTTTATTGAACACATTCCGCAAAAGTTGTTTAGTAAGAATACCTAGTTAGTGGAACTTCGAATGGGTGATAATTAGTTAAGTGGTACCATTCACTCTTCCCTATTTAGTTATATAAAGCTTCAAAATATCTTCTTATTTCATAATCAGCATAGTCAAGTAGTTCCCATAAAGTTGATAAGTTGACATAGCCTGAACTACTTAATTTAGGTGGTTATCAATTGGTTAGTGATAGCACCATTAGATTTCCCAGTCTTATTGCTCTTACTATTGATCTATCTTATAAAAAATACATGTATTTAGTAATAATTTCAAGGGATGCTTCCCCTTTTATATAAGCCATCTCTCTACAAAAATATATTACATAAACTTGGAAGGGAATGAATTCATAAGAGAAATACCTCCACACATTGGAAAATTAACTGCTTTAAAACTAATTTTTTCTAGACTTTAATAATTTTGTAGAGGTTATTCCTTATTCACTTAATGTGCTTAAAAAATTACAATAGTTAGATATAGGATTCAACTGTTTTCAAGGTAACATCCCTTCAGATATTAGGCAACTCAAAATATTAGGTTCTAAGATCTCTTACAAAATAATTTCCTTGGAAGAATGCCTAATTCTATTTCCGGCCTCCAATATCCATTCCTTACCATAACCAATTATTAGGTAATATACCTAAAAATATAGGGAAATTTATGAAGTTACTACAAATATACCTATCATACAATAAGATCACTAAGAAAATACCTCCACGGGTTGTAGGGCTTAACAATTTAGCCATGCCTTTCAACCCTCTGAACAATTTATTACATGGGCCTATTCCATTGGGGATAAGCAAGATGAATATTGATCTGTATATGTTGAGATTTTATGGTGCAACTTTCAAGTGAAATGTTTAGGGTTTTTAAGCAATTATGTCAATTTTATTAAGACATTAACATTCTTTAAACGTCAGTTTTGTAGAAAATAAAGAAGACATCAATACCATAACAGTACACACAAGACAAAAATTGATGAAGAATTTCACCCCTCCTTGGCTACATCTCCCGGTCCATCTTCCAATGTTGAGCCTCTTTCATTATTCTCAAAAATATGTGTTTACATCAGGTTACAGTGCTCAGAATGCTAAAACAATGTCTCCAATGGCTCCAGAACAATAAAAAACCCCTAGTTGGGCTCTTTCTGCACTCAAAAAGGTCAAAAAATGACTGAGTTAAATGCTCCATGGAATTTTTTTTGTTTACTCTCCTCCCAGTCACACCCACATGCAAATTGTTCTACAATTTCCGACTTTTGTGACCACGTGAAGTGACAAATACACCCTGCACTAGCAAGATTCCTGCCACACTGGGTGCAAATTGTCGTTTCCTTAAATTACTTATGTCGTTCTCGAACCCGATAAAAATGCGCTAAGTGGCATACGAAGTTAGATGTGGGGTTTTTGGAACTGATTTCTCACTGATGGTTTAAATATGACTGAACTGTGGGTTGGTTTATCGCGTTATGGTTTGGTTTGCGAGAAACCTGCCCAAGGAAGGTTCTACTCCCCCTCCGACATTAACCATAACATAAAATCTCGGTGATCACGACATGTAGCTAGTGAAGACCCTAACCACTAGAGTATTAACCCTTATCCTCTCAAACTTTGGATAATGCGTATAACATATGGTTTGAGTGGTGTATAAACATGTTGTCCGTCAGTTTCAATACATAAATTCAATCTTTGGTGTATCGAATATATGACATGGTTGGGGTCGGGATTAACCCCAGACCCCATCTTCCACCACGTGGTGTGGTTGGGTGGACCGGGGTCTAGGGTTAACCTTGGTCCCAACCCACGACTCTGCAACATTGAAATTTTAAATACAAATTTTAATCCATAGGGGTTAATAACCATCATAGGTGGGTCAATGGAGGGCTTGGCTGGCAGGCGGTAGGTCTCATGTTCGATCCTTGTGGAGGAAACTTAGCCTTAATTGTTTTTTTACATGGGCATTAGGAGGCCATGTGGCAGCCAATGATTGTCCCAAGTGGCTCCTCCTAAATCGTCCACCTAAAAATCACATGAACTAATAGAAACTCGCAAAATTTCGACCAATCACCACATGCCACTTGTACTCATCCCATTGGATGATGGAAGGCAAAGCCACATTTACTAACCATTTCCCAGTCACTGTACAGACTGCTGACAAGGCATCGCTGCAAACTCATTTTTAAAATTTTAGTTGTTTTCCAATTCTATTAGAACACGATATCTAGAGCATCCGATGTCGGTTTTGAGTGAAACGAGTTGCATTGGATTTAGGGTGATGAGATATTCGATTTCATGCTAGTTTCGAGCCAATCTAAGAACTTTGAATTTTGAGCATTTTATTGATCCCCTAGATCATTCCTCCCCACTGAAAGCTTTTGGACACCAAAAGATCATTTTTAGTTAACAAATAGATGAGGGTACAGTTCCCTCACCCTTACAATCTCAATCCATTTGGAATTTATTGGATTTGTTCCCTTAAGCCCCGCACGAAGGTACTCCACATTTCCTCATTTTGAAGTCCTTGTTTTCATGTCAGATATGGTGGCTTGCCACAATTCTTCAAGATATTCAGGAGATAAATATTCAATTGAATGTATCTAAAAATTATCTCCTTGATATTCAATCAAATGAGGGTCATACAACCTTAAATTCTCAACATTAACAACTACATAAATTTTCATATATGAAGGCAAATCCAACCTGAAGGCATTATTATCAATTTTTTCTAGAATTTTGAATGGACCATATCGAATTGGTTTCAGATTTTTACCTTCTCTTTGCTAATGTGAAGCCAAAATTCATCACTGACTTGGAAACTGTGATCCAGACGATGCTTATCATGTCTTGTCTTATACTTGACTTGACTATTTTCCAACTGTTTTAAACGGGTTGATGTACCAATTGAACTTATTCAATGAATCTTTTAGCTTTGTCTATGTTACTATGACCATCAGTAGAAATATCCTTCCCAAAGATAAAATCTAAAGGAGATTTGGGAAAGTATCCCAATCATGCCTCAAATGGTGATGTTTGAGTCGATGAATGCTTGCCCCAGTTGTAAGCATGTTGAATATAGTTCAAATGTTCATCCCACAACTTAGGATGCTTTTTGCAATACTTGCGAAGACGATGTATTACCAATATTTTCACCACCTCTGTTTGGTCATTTATTTGCCGATGGAATGTTGTACTCTTTTTCAATTTGGTGTCCATGAGTCCCCACAATATTGACCAAAAGCTCCCGACAAAGTGATAATCTCGATCACTAACAATGGAGGTGGGAAACCAAAAATGCACCCATACATTCTGAAAGAATAACTTAGCAGTTTGTTCAATTGTAACCTGCTTTTTACAAGGCATCAAAATACACATTTTGTTGAGCCTATCCACAACTACATAAAGATAATCATGACCTCTCATAGACATATATAGACCTCCTACAAAATCCATAGAAACACTCTCCCAAGGGCGAGAAGGTATTGGAAGTGATGTATACAATCCCAATTTTCTATTGCTAGGCTTACTGACAACACATAATGAACATCCACTTGCAAATTGTGACACACTTTCAAGCATACGAGGCCAGTAAAAATACCTATGTAATTGTGCCATTGTCTTACCTACACCGAAATGACCAACAATAAGAGAAGTATGCACTTCCTTTATGATGTTGACTCTCTCTCCCTATGGAATACAAATCTTGCCAAGATGTCACAACAAGTTGTCATGCACATGATAATCCAATTCCTCTAGTTGGTTACCTTTATTTGTTTTGAATTGCCATTCCTCAAGTCCAAATTAGTGAAATACACAACATATTTCAATTGATAAAGTAAATCATCAATTCTTGGAAGAGGGTAACGGTTCTTTACCGTAATACTTTTCAATGCAGGAAATTCCACACACATGCGACATGTTCTATCTTTATTTGGCACTAAAACAATAGGTGAACCACATGGCGATGTACTTGGATGGATTATCTGCTTGTCAAGCAACTCTTGGATTTGTTTTTTATTTTCTCCATTTTCCATCACTGACATCATATACATGACAATGTTAAGAAGAGGAAAATCTTGTTGCAATTGGATTTCATGTTGGATTCCTCTTTTAGGAGGAAATCCATTAGGCTCCTAAAACATCTCATCATAATGGTTAACAACCTCAAGAAAATCAGATTTCAACTTTGAATCACAACCTTGAAAGGCTTCATTATGAACATAATTCCTGGGTTTGATCATCAAAAGTACACAATTCTTGCTAGAGTTAACAAGTCTCTTCATTTGTCCCGCATTCACAAGTGAAAGGTTTAGTTTCTTGCGATGTGCTGTAACAATGTACTCAATACCATATTTAAACAAGTGATATTTGTTTTCATGGAGATGAAATATGGCTCTCGTGCCATAAAGATATTGAATTCCCAAAAAAATACGACATATGTCTAATGGCACTACATCAAGCTCTACCTCATCAATGAAGTTTGCAGTAATGAAAAATTTTAGTTTGCATTTTCTAGTTACTTTCAACTTTGCATTGTCACATGCCCAACCTAAAGGATATGGTTTATGATGTGGAATGGTTTCCAAATTCAAAATTTTGACAATTTTTCAGAAATGAGATTTTCTTGTGAGCCACTATCAAATAGAATATCAATTTTGTTATGTTGTGAGATGAATCTAATATGGAAAATATCTATTCTTTTTTTTTCACTTTGAGTTTCATTGTGGCTATTTGAAGAATCAGTGCTAGCAATGGATTCCTTACCTTTCAATCCCATAGTTGTGACCTTTGTTTTATCTCCTGAATCGGATCCTAAATCACATTGTGTAGTTGCAGCTGTCTTTTTCTTTCCTTTGTTGTTATATTTTTTTTTCTCTCATACCAAGATGAAGTTTCCAATAGTGATCTTCATCGTGACTGTCCTTTGAAAAATTCTTGCATGTTATTTTTTCTCCCTCTTTCTTGATGGAAGCATTCTTCTTCTCTTTTCATTTGTATCCATTCCTAAATGGCTTTTTTCTGCCATCTTGTGGAACATTCTTCCCTCTTGATTCTAGATGTGTGGCTTGTACAAAAAACTCATCTAAAATTGTAGGGTTAAACATGATAATTGTATGTATCAAGTAGCTATGTAAACTTCCAATGTATTTCAGCACAATATCTTGAGATGAGAAATCTACACCCAATATCAATTCTTTCCTTCTAAACTCTTGGTTATAAAATTTCACACTTAGACCCTTTAATTGCCTAAATATTTTCCAATCCACAATATCTTTTTTCATGTATGCTAATGGATAAAGTTTTCTTCTAATTACAACAACAAAATCATTCCATGAAGATAAAACCTTACCATGTTTCTTCATGTCCTGTTTTGTTTTGGCTTCCTACAAAATGAGTTCTATGCTTTCAAACCTTAATGAATCATGCTGAATCCTGGTCTCATCATCCTTGATCCTTTTTATCCCACAATACACTTCAAGCTGATGAACCCAATTATCTAATCTCTCAGCATTTACCTCTACATTATACATAGGTAATTCAAACTTTATGTCAAGTTTTAATAGTGGAGTTTTACCATGTCCCTTCGGAGAATGTGGAGGTGTTTGTGAAGGGGTTAATGTAGAAGAGAATGATAGGTAAGATGGTGGTGAGGATGGAGGTTAAGATAAGGCCAATGTTAAAAGTGGTTTTTCACCATTCCCTTTTGGAGGTTTGTCACTATCTCCTCCATATGTGTTTGGGCGCTAATATACATCTCTCTTTGGAGGGTTGGAGCTCTCACCTTGTTGAAATCTTGTATTCCTCTCTTCATTGAGTAATTCCACCATTTATTTCATGTCAAAGAATGATTTTCTGAAAGTCTTCTGATCCTCTGACATATTTTCAGGCTCTCCTTCATGTGCCATGACACTTGAAGCTTTTGGTGAAACTTGAGGTCAAATTTGTGGTGGAGATTGTTGAAAGTGTGCTCTCCTTGACCTTGACCTAACTCGGGAACTAGAAACCACAAGCTTTCCTTCTCCTCTTTTAAGCTTCAACCTTGTAAACATCAGAAACACTTGTAACAAAATTAAACCCTCAAGGAAAACTAAGAACCAAAGCTCTGATACCAAATTGATCTTTATATGTAAACTTGAGAGTTTATGGTGCAACTGCAAGTTAAATGTTTAGGGTTTGTAACAAATTATGTCAATTTCATTAACAAATTAACATGATTTAAAACTTAGTTTTGCAGAAAATAAAAAGACACCAATACCATAACAGTACACACAACACAAAAAATGATGAATGAGTTCACCCCACTTGGGCTACATATCCTAGTCCAGCATCCAATGTTAGGCCTCTTTCATTATGCTCTAAAATATATGTTTACATCAAGTTATAGTGCTCAAAATGCTAAAAAATGTCTCCAGTGGCTCCAAAATAGTAAAACATCCCTAGATGGGCTCTTTCTGCACTGAAAAAGGTTAAAAAACTAACTCATTTATGCTCCATGGAAGTTTTTCTACTAATTGTCTACTAATTCACACCCACCTACCAGTTTTTCTACAATTTCTGAATTTTGTGGCTAGGTGGAACAAAAAAATTTCTCCGCGCCGACGAGATTCTCGTCGCATTGAGTGCAAATTTTCAGTTCCTTAAATTTCCTATGCCGACCTTGAACCTGATAAAAATGTGCTAAGTGGAATACAAATCAACGTCAGATGTAGGGTTGTTGGAAACGATTTCCCGCCGGTGGTTTAACTCCGGTTGAACTGTGGGTTGGTTTATTGAGCTGTGGTTTGGCTTGAGGTAACCCTGCCAAAGGCAGATTCCTCTCCCCCTATACCATTAACCATAACATAAACTATTTCTAATCATAGCATGTGCCTGATGCAGAACCTAACCATTGGAGTATCAACCCTTATCAACTCCAAACTTTGGATAACGCATATAACATATGGTTTGAGTGGTGTATATAAATGTTTCCCGCTAGTTTAAATACATGAATTCAAACTTTGTTGTATCTAATATATGATATGGTTGGGGTCGGGGTTAACCCTAGACCCTGTCTTCTGCCACGTGGTTTGGTTTTGTGAACCAGGTCTAGGGTTAACCCTGGTCTCGACCCCTGATTCTGCAACAATGAAACTTTAAATACGACTTTTAATCCATAGAGGTTAAGAACCATCATAGGCAGGTCAATGTAGGGCTTGGATGGAAGGAGGTAGGTATTTTGTTTGATACTTGTGAAGGAAGCTCAACCTCAGACAAAATTTTACTTGGCCATTAGGAGTCCATGTGGCAGCCAGGGATTGGCCCATGTGGCTCCTCCTAACTGGTCCACTTTAAAATCAAATAAACTATAAGAAACTTATAGAATTTTTACCAAACACCACATGCCATTTGTCCTCATACTATTTGCTAATATAAGGCACAATCACCTTGCCCAATATTTTCCCAGTCAATATACAAACTACTAACTTGGCACCCTTGCAAACTCATTTTCAAAATTTTAGCTGTTTACCAAATCGATTAGAACGCGATATCAGGAGCATCCGATGTTGATTTTGAGTGAAACAAGCTACGTTGGATTAATGATGACGATATCTTCGCTTTGGCGATGCTTTCGAGCCAATCCAAGCACTTTGAAATTTTAGCATTTTATTGATCACTTGGATCAACTATGCTTGAAGCTATAGATATTTTAGCAAGTTAGTTAACTACCTATATTCCAAGTGCATTTCAAAGACTTGGATACCTTACTATTTTTCACAATGCACTTGAAGGTTCAGTTCGAGTTACACTCAATGAAATTCAAAGTATTGAGGACACATATTTCTCCTACAACAAGTTTTTAGGTGGAATACCCTTGAAATTAAAATATATCAAAATGCGCCACCATTGTGATTTTTATTTTAACAAGTTGTGAGGATAATTTACTAAAGTATGGATTTTCAAAAATATTGGTGCCATTACATTTATGGGAAATCTTGGCCTCTATGGAACTTGGGCAGTTATGTCACCATGATATATTGACAAACATAAACGTGTTTGTGATATAAAAAATATTTAACATGCCTATTATTATTGTTGTAGTAATTATTGTATTTAATTTGTTTGATTCTACGAATATTACAGATTTAAAATCACAAGAGACATATTCAAAGAGAGGTTAAGGCACCCTTCACCATGGGGCATTGAAGTATTCCCCATGGAGAGATATTCATTTTGAAAAATAAATTTATTGGGGCCAACTCATTAGGGGTTGGTGGTTTCAAGAAAATGTACAAAGGAATCTAGAATGATGGTACAATTTTTTATCAAGGTTATTAATTTGGAAAATGAGGGGGTTAAAAATGGTTTTTATGGGGAATGTAAAGTTTTTGGTAAATTGAGGAATAAAAATATGATTAAAATCATAACCTCTTATTCAAACTTCCAAATTAAATCTTTGATAGTCCCATTAATTCCAAACAAAAGCATAGAGAAGTGTTTATATTGTGATGCTGAAGAAGAAAGTGGATTGAGTTTATTTCAAAGGTTGAATATAGCAATATTTATTATGAAAAGAATGGCATATCTCTATCACCAATGTTTCATGTAAGTGTTATATTGTGATCTAAAACCTAGTGATTTGCTTCTAGGAAAAGATAAAACAACATATTTAATAGAATTTTGCATCAATATTATATGCATTACAAATTCTAAGGATTCAATGCTCACTACAACACATGCATTCAAATATATATTGGCTACTTTAATCCAGGTATTATTGGAACAAGATAGCATATAAAAAAAACTATGATATTATATGAACTAGATAGCATACTAAACAATGTTTCCTTTTTTTAATCAATATTAGTAAATCACAAACCTTATGATGAGAATATCTCAATGTAGAATATGGATTGGGTGGACATGTCATGACAAAAGGTGACGTTTATATCTATGGAATAATTTTATTAGAGATGTTGGCTATAAATAATCTCAGTCAAAACTTGCAAACATGTGTGGGTAGTAGTTTTCTTGAATTGAGAAAAAGAAGTGGTCAAAAAGAGTTTATTGCGGAGGAAAATTATATGAACTATAGAATATAATGAGCTCAAATACCCAAGTCATCTTGTAAATGTGTGTTTTCTTTGAAAAAAGTAATCCCTTCAAATACTAACTATTATGATGGATAGTATGGAAAAAATACAAAGCTTAAAAGACAATTTTCTAGGCACTATTGAAAATCCAAATTTCCAGTCAGATATAATGCATTTATAGAGTTTTACAAGTACTACTCTCAACAAAATTCATTAAGGCAAAATTTCTTCAACATTCTAGCTTGTTGTTACGTAGTAGTTATTATCTAATTGAATTTTCATAGCCTCTTTTTCCATCCTTGTGCTTAAGATGCATTCATTAGCCCTAACCCCTAAAGCCCTTGTAGTTTTTTACTTCAATTCACCTTCAAACTCTTCAAAAAAACATGTTTTCCATATATAAATTACTAGTATTATAGAAATTGGTTGAAAAAAATGTGGGTTTCCTTCTGCCAAATTACTGCTTGATCAGGTGATCATGTCCTAAGTTGTAAAAATGCTCAAAATTGGAATTGCTCAAAATTGGTTGGAACTTGAGCGACCGGATAGTGCTCGTCGATACGATCCCGGCGTCGCGAACGGCACTCAAATCCGACACTGTATGTGAAAGTTATGCAGCTTTGAAGTTTTCAGTAAACTGCAAAAAGACCAGTTTGACCAGGTTTGACTTTCAATTTGAAAAATTAAAAAAAGGAATATTCTAAGGAATATTCCTCAGAATATTCCCTAGAATATTCCTCAGAATATTCCACCTGGTCCAATCCGGATACGACAAGTGGCATTCAGTTATTGGTGGTTGGTTTGACTTTTCGATTTGTTGACCAATTATGGGCTGCCACATGGCCCCCTGGTCGGTGAAATAGTGGCACGGTTAAAATTTTTATTTGGCTCCGGCGTGTTTTGAACCCGAAACCTCACCACTACAAACGCCATGACTTACCGTTGGGCCACGCAATTGAATCTTAATAAACAATGGTTGCATATTGTATTTGATGTTGTTAAAGCTTTGTGGCGAAGGAAAACGGGGCTAGCCCCTTAGGGCTAGCCCGCGTCAACATGACCAGGGCCAAGAACCTTGGTCTAAAGATCAACCAGTGGACAGTTTAAAATGTTATTGTTTATTGTATGGTGTTCACATGCAGCAGGGGTTCTAAACCTTTAAATGCCACGGTTTATTCAATCGTTGGATAGGCAGTTAACCAACGTTAACTCCGGCGGTCTATGTGGAGTTGTTCACATGCATTAAACCAACATTTAACTGAACTATCAGTTGTTCTGCCAAGGTTGGCGGCGGTTATACCAATTCCGGCCAGTGTGCCAAAATTAGCGCCCTTATCTACAGTTAGCCCACTTTTAGTGGGATTTTTACCTAACATTGGGCAAATACAGTTTTGATCATATCTTGGGCTAGGGAAGACCATTTGGAGTGATTTGTTTTTTGATTTTGGGTAATTTGAGCATTCTAGAGCCAATGGTGCAGGTTGCAGAGGCAACATAGATCATCTCCAGGTACTTTTTCAGCAGAGAAGCTTGGAGAGCCATCAGGACCTAGGGAGTGTTGGAGCTGTATTGGGCTATGGTTAACCTTTGGAGGTGAAACAAAAGCCTATCTTTACTGTTTTCAGTGTTATGAACTCATTTCTACAGCTATTTTTTCCTGTTTAGGCTTTCTTCACACTGTATAACTAATTTTGAGCATAATAAGAGCAAGGACATGCCCATTTGGGGGCCTTGGACCCAGCAGATGTAGCCCAAGAGAGGTGAACTGCCTTATCATATGCTGTGTTATATTCTGTGATTTATTTGCTGTGTTTTATCAGAGTTAAATATGTTAAAAAGTAAAAAGAAATAAGCCTCCTACACACAAAAAGACTCATAAATTCACCAAAAGCATTTTGTTCCAATTGCAAAACATATTAAACAGTTTGCACACATAAGTTTATGGATAATGAATACCTTGCACCAGCAAACAAGTAGTTTCATTTCCAGATCATTAGTGATTACTTTTATTATTTCTTTAGGCAGAGTCTATAAAGGGCCAGAAAGCTTCGAGATCTCATCCTTTCTTTAAAGGTGACATATCCTGTAAATGCCCCTACAGTCCATCTCTGTATTAGAAATAAGTTCTCATTTGGATCATGCACACACAAATTTCCCATTGACAACAAGCATATTCTTCCAAAATGCACTAAAACAATATAAGTGTGCACTAAAAAACACATTTTTAGGTAGGTTTTAAGTATATTTTCCAATTTATTCATCTCCTATTGCTGTGTAAAACTAGCCCAGCCATCATATATTGATATAAGTATACTTAAGGTGAAGGAGAAGGGGAAACACCCTTATATTGAAAAACTTATTTTTCAATTTGAAAAAAAACTATCCTTGAGTTTTAAGGATATCCCCTCTTGGGAAACCCTTGTTTCCAAATTCCTTTCCCATTCCATAATGTTTATACAAAGAGACTCCATTTTTCTCTAATATTTTTCTTTAGTTGGGAACATGAGGAGAAACAAATCTTTAGTGGCTCAATAAGAGAAACCGAGATAGAGGATCTAGGTAGTGTTGGTAGCAAGTATTAGGTAAACACATTCTACATATTGTTGTTCAATTTAATAAATAAAGAAATATCTTCTTTCCATCTCCCAATATAGTGTATTTCATGAATTTTATCATGTTTAGTCATAAAGAATTAGTAGGAAGCTAATTTCTTAATCGTAATTAGTTATAGTAGTTAAGTTTTATTTGATGTTTCTATTTTAATTTCATCTTGTTCTCTTTTATGTGCAATTTTGCAAGGAGGAATTTGGATCAGGACACTAGAGAGAGGACCGTCTATTTAGGATCTTCTTTAGCCTTCAATGCTTTGGGTAAGTACTCCATAACCAACTTGGTAGTTACGTGAATGTTTTCTCTTTCTACTTTGGGATCAAGATTACTTTCTCTCATTTTTGTTATATTGTGACTTTGACCCTCATTATAGGATAGATAATTCTGTAACATAATTGGTGAATTCACTTAGTATAACTCAATGATTTGGTCTCCTAAGGTTTTTTTTCCATCACTTGTAGGCTTTTATGACTTTTCTTCCTCCATTTTTAGTCATTTATATTCTTTGTATACTTTTGAGAATAAGTGTTTTTAGTCATTTCTTGAAATTTTTGGCATAATTAAATTGTATATGTTGCTTCCTTATCAAAACCTATCCAAATACACTTTTTTACCATGGAAAATTTGCATACATATTCTATTTGTTTGCATACCTTATGTTCTTGACTCCTCACAACAAATCCTTCTGGTTGAAACATGCAGAAATTTTAACTCAAATTTCCATTAAAGAAAATTGTATTTGCATCCATGTGATCACTAATGAAATGTACACCTATTATAAGCTTCTAGAGCCAACAAAACATGAATGGTATCCTATTTTGATGTAAGGGAAAAAATATCCTCATAATTGATGTATTTTTCCTTTGTATATCCTTTTATCAAAAGCCTTGCCTTTTGTTAGTCAAGTAAGCCATTTAATCGATACTTACACTTGTATACCAATTACTTGTAGCCAATTATTTTTGTTCCAATTGGAGGATTTACCAACTTCCATTTCCCATTCTTGATGAAATAATCCTCCTCCTACACAACTTCTCTCAACTCATAATGAATAACAATTTATTTAAAGGAATTTTGTTTGAAGTTAGTAGATAAATTCAATTCACAATAATATAAAACATCCATATCATTTACACCACTCGAATATTAATTTTATACATGAACTCCATAATTTTATTTTATTGAACTTCTAGTTCTTGTCTTCCAACTTCACAAGGATGCACACTTTCAATTGTTTTTATGATCCACTTTGGAAATTTCTATAATGGTTAAGATTTCTTAACTAGATGAGATGGTTATACATTTCCATCAAGATTCATCCCTTAAATCCTCTCAATAACATCATCCAATTGAACATTTTTTTCTAATGAAATGCTGGTATCTTCTACATGGAGTGGTTTCACATCAAAAGTATATCTGGTAGGTTGATCCAAGATAGTGATCCACACATAAATATGTTAAATCTCATTATAAAACTCATGATATATATTCACATGGGTAAATATATCAATATTATCAAATATTTCTCAACTTTCTTCATTTTTAGTGGATTCTAAGAAATTCACATCTTTGGAAATAATATTTTTAACCTCATCATAAATATGATATTCCTTGGTGGTATTTAATTAAACTAAGAATAAGCTCTTGTAACTACTTGCAACTGGTTTATTTATTCATTCCTTAGGAACTAAGGCATAACGAATGGAGCCAAAACCCTTGAGATGCATCAATAACGGAATGTGGTTAAACCAAATTTTATAAGAATTTTTGTCACCAAGAGCATGAGATGCACTTCTATCTCAAATACACTACACCAAGAACTATATCATCCAAAAACATCAACTTCAGATTCTTGAGAAATAGCATGGAATGTACCATATACAAGAATTCCTTGTTCTCTCTTTCTAATAAAACAATTTTCTTAGATTTTATCGAACAATGGTTTGATGTGTGATCCCATGTTTGCAAAATAATTATTAGTATATTCTATTCTATTATCAATACAAAGAGTTCCAATATGAGGTTTTTCTTCATTTTCAATCCATAAATGAAAAAAAAAAATGTTTCAAATGCTTGATATTTCTATTTCAACAAATAAGCCTAACAAATCCTAGTTAATAATTAATAAAATTCATGATATATCTATTATCAAAGGAATATGAAATAGGAATGGGGACAAACAAATCAAATTATATCAACTCCAGATTTCTTTATGCTCTTGAAGTAGAGTAATGGAAATGTTTGTTGTAATGTTTACCAAGGATACATATCTAACATTGCTTCAAATTCCTTGGAATGGTAGTAAAACCAAAAAACAAACATTTTTCTTCAACATATGAAGATTATCATAATTGATGTGCCTAAATCTAGCATACCACAAGAGATTGGATGACATTGTATCTTTCTCATGGTGAGAGAGGTATTCCAAATTTTGTGCAAGCACATAGGTCCCTTTCGGCTTCAAAAATTTCTCATCCTCTTATCCTATCATGATGAAAATATTTTTTGAATACAACTTTATTTGAAGATTTCCATCAAATAAGTTAATAGAATGGTCATGTTTTCAAATGTGCACAATATATAGCAAGTTCCCATACAAATGAATAAGAAAAAGAACATAATGCAAAATAAAATAAAGGAATATCAGTAATTTGAGCCTAATGGTGCCAATTCTTATAGGTTTAAGGCTATCAATCTATAAAGCATGCTAAACCTCTATAGTTTCATTCAATTCTTCAAATCAGCCCCACAAAAAAAATCAGGTGACAAGTATCACCAATGTGAGAAACCATGCATCTCTCTAAGAAGCAAATGAATTTTTGAATAAATATTCACTTATGCCAATATTAGAATGAGAAATAAGAAAAGGAGTCGATTTAGGAGCCTAACCTTTATATTTGTTTTGATCCTTATTTTATTTTATCTTCTCCAATGTGATACTACATCTTTTTTCCTCATATCCATTCATTCCACATTGAACATAGTAAAATTCATATATCTCACCTTGATTATGTCTATCCCCCTTCCTTCAAAATTCTTCTTTCCACATCCTCTATTGCGACCTTCTCCTCTAGAAGTATGGTACATTATTGATTCTCTCCTTTTTTAGTAATGCATATAGTGTTTCTAGTTGGTTGAGTTGTCTTTTTCTCGAAATATTTCTCACATTTTGCAATATTTTCCACCAAAGAGTCAATATCAAGAGACTTTAATTGGTCACTAGCTTGAAGTGATTCAATATAGTGAGAGTGTGTACGGTAGAAGGCCTTGGTTAATGCCATGATAGAAATGTTTATCTTCAAACCAGAAATAGTAATCCCATGCATGAGTGTTCTAATTTCATATGTTAATGTGATTACAATCCTTTAAATCTAGGTCGAAGAGCTTCAAATTCTAAATGTGAATCATAAAAACATTTAGACTTCTTAAATGCACCCAAATAATAATCAATAGATCCAATATGATGAATCACCTCTTCAGTTATTGAACCAACAATAAAGGCATATGATTTCTTATCTTAATTTTTCCATATAGAAAGATATTTAAAATATATAGATTTGGTAGGTGAAGCGTTTCTATCATGAATTGCATCCCAAATATAATAAAATATATGGGAATGTTTAATATTTTTACCATCTTGGATAATTCTCTTTTCCATCAAGCACCACAATAATGATTGAGATTGTAATATCCCCTATTATACCCTTTCTCTTTGTAATAATAATTATTGTGATTGCAATATCAACGTGGGGGAAATCATGACTGGTTGATATGTGATTAAGAACTTAATATTTAAAATTAATTAAAAATAATGGAATAAGGGATAACCTTATGGATCCATGTTCTTAGGGAATCCTTCTTTCTCACTTGTTTTAAAAATACGTCATCCATACCCAACCAAATTAAATTTTGCATTTGCTTATAAACTCAGGAAGCCATTACCCAACAAGATTTCATTATGATTTGATTGGGGTGAAGTGAAGTTCAGTGACAACCATCAAGTGATTATACTGGGGTGGTGGAAGGGTAGGCAATTCCCATTCCCCTTTCCCTTAAATAAATCAAAGAAACAACCTTTTTAGGATAAAATTCACTGAAGAGCTAAGATATTCTCTTTGGAACACATATAGAAGGAAATTCTATTCTCTTTCTCCCTCTCTCAAAACATATTAGAATGCGGAGGATTTTATACTTATAAACAAAAAAAGAGGAAATAAAGTTGGTTGGATAGTGTGTGAGAAATTGGAGTTGTTGATTTATCTTTCTTATGTTGGTTCTATCTTAGTGTTTCACATTTGTTTTAGAACAAATTCCATTGGATTAGGAGTTCATTGGTTAACTGGTAGTGGTCGGTCCTGAGATAAAGTTATTTCACTCAAACCATGATATTTTCCTTTGGTTGGATTGTAATCTCTCTCATTTATAATATTTCCATTGGATCAATTTTTATTCATGAGGGAAAAGTGTTTCTCTCTCTCTACAATTCTGGTGCATAAGAACTCTTATATTGGTAGAGAAAAGAATGCATTCAAGATATATTCTGAGAAATTTGGAGATGTGCAACATACTAAAAAATAAGTTATTTCCCTTTGCCGATGAACCACTTATTTCTCACTGTTTTATTGATGAACCAATAAGTACTCAATATTCAACTGATGAACCACTTAGTGCTTGTTTCTTAGCCAATGAGCCACTAAGTGCTTTCTAAGGGTTTATTAAACCACTGGGTTCTTGTAATTACATTGTTGAACTACTTAGTGCTTGTTATTGGATGATGAATCACTAAGTGGTTGCAATTTTTTGATGAATCACTAAGTGCTTGCTAGCTAGCTGATGAAACACCTTCATAGTGGATTCAATCCCTTGAAATTAAGAAACTTAACTTTCTAGATTTTGGGTAAAGCCCTGTGTTTTGAAACTATGAGAGTAAGTGGGTCACTATGGTGCTGACTTCCATATATTAGTTCATGAACCACCTAGAAAATGGTTTAAATCTAATAAGAGTTTAACCAAGCCATTGGTGTGGATTTCCCTTGTACAAAAATTTCCTTGAACTCTAAATCTAGTTTGGGGGCGACTGACTATAAGAAATATTATAGTGTATATGGTCTATGTTTGAGTGGAGTGTGAAAATCCCTCCTTTAGTTATCAAATAATATCACATACTTAGATAAGTATAATTATTTATGCATATTTGATTTATGGATGATGACTATGCTTGTTATATTATTGGCTTATGGTTTTGTATGATTCATGAAATAATTCCCAAGTCATTTCATCATTCATAAGCTATCTTAATTATCCATGGTGGTAAGGAATGCTTAAATGATGTGATTGTTTCCATGTGCATGAATTACATGATTATGATTGATTGTTTAAAGTTAACTTAGTTAAGATGATATCTTGTAAGTTCTCAATTATCATATATTTTTATGAATTTAGGCAGCTCATTTTCATAATCATGATTGTAGGTCATCTTACATGCTACAATTTTAATCTATATCTTGTGGGTTAAATGGGTAGGTGGTGAGAGCTAATGGTCACTTATCCTATTAATTATTTGAAAATTCTATGGGTTTATGAATACTCTATATATTGTTATGACTAAGAATTGTAATCAACTCTAACACCATAAGATTCATTGTGTCAACATGATATGTTACTCTCTTGAATGGTAACACAAGGATGAGTGTGTACTTTCTAATGAATGAAGAAATCCTAATTCATTGAATAAATTAACTAACTTGTAATGGAACTCAAAATGGAAATTCCTTTGATTTATCATCTTATGTAGAGTTGAAGTTGGGTGATTTGTCCTTGGAACCATGAATTCCTCTTATTCATGATATAATGTAGATTGGGTCTTACTAGTACCATTTTTATTCAATTTGTCTAGAAATTATACAATATGCATGTATATATTGGATTCACCTGATCTAACAATATGCTAAAGTTAAATAATGAATCGCTCTACAAATATTTGCGAAATTAAAAACACAATCACCCAGTACAATATCATGAAGAAAAATCAATCCCACACAACAAAGATAATTTCTTGAGGAAAGATTACAGCTAAAAACAACACTATCTTCTATTGTATATTATATCATGGATCATGAAACAATTACATGCAAAACTACAATCAAAATCTCTCAGTACATCGACTAATCGTCTCACACTGTCATACAAAAATTGGCAAATCACTTGCTCAATTTACTATCTCTAGACAACCTGCCTCCACTGCGTAATACCTGCTGAAAGCAATCCCTGAACTAATGCCTTCCTACCTACCTTGAATGTGCAATCCTCATGGGCACATCCAATGTGTGTGTTCTTGCATTGGTGCAAGAGAATAATGTCACAACTGATATTTTACTTCCCTTTCACCTAGAACTCAACTGGGTCTCCACTGGATCTGACATGGATGCAGTTAGTAATAGTAAATCTTCAGTTGCATGTGAGACCACTGATTGTGAATTAATTAATAATTAATTCACTTGATCTCTCACTTGTGTATCTTCACTTACAAATAGCACAACTGAGTTTAACTCACTTAACTGAGTTAAACTACTTACAACTTGCACAACTCATGCACCACTACACTTCCAACTCTGTTACAACTCGAATCACTCAGTTACAACTAAATTCAACCTGCATGTCCCACCAACCAACTACTTAACTCGAAATTCACTTAGCTAACTTATTTTCCACTTCAATTAACTATTTCCAAGTCCACATTGAGAATAGATTATAGTTTATTGTCCATCTAAATCAAGGGATAATAAAGATATACATGCATCTATAAATAAGCATGCATTCTATAAATAGATTATGCACATACATCTATAAATAGACATACACTCAAAAATAGCCTGAGGCCCCATCTAGTGTAGGTGCTTAATTTTCAGTAGGATCAAATTTCATGTTGAATCTCAACACTCCGTCTCAACAAGAAAGGGATTATCCTTCACCCCGATCCTGTCTCTATGGTATTTGAATTTTCTCGTGGTGAGTGCCTTCGTCAGAATATCTGCATCCTAATATTCTGTGGGAATGTACTAAAGCAACATAATTCTCCTCTGCACACAATCTCTGAAATGATTGTACCAGATATCTATATGCTTGGATCTATCATGAAAAACAAGATTAATCAAGAGTTTAATGCGACTCTGATTATCACAATGAGTCATTATCGGATCCATATGAGAACCAAACAAACCAACCAAGATATTTCTCATCTAGATAGCCTCACATGCAGCTTGACTCATTGCCATGTATTCCGCTTCCACTGAACTGAGTGCGACAAATCTCTACTTCCTACTGTACTAAGAAACAATTGTAGATCCAATGCTAAAGATCCCCTCTGATGTGCTCTTTATGTCTGTTGGACTTCCAGCCCAATCTCCATCCGTGAAGCCATGTAACTTCACTCCATCCATCTATCTGTACCATAGACCATACTCTGATGTTCCCCTCAGGTATATTAAGGCATGCTTCCCTACCTTCCAAAAGAGCTTGGTAGGCTTAACCATAGCTTGACTCAGCTGGTTAACCACATAGAAAATGTCCAATCTCGTGTTCACTAGATACATTAGTGAACCCACTAACTATCGAAAGACAGTAGCATCCACTACCTCTCCAAAAGTAGCATCCTCTTTCCTCCAGCTTCTTGGAGGAGGAGTATCCATGGGTTTGAAACCCTCCATGTTAAACTTACCTAGTATATCCTTTGAATACTTGCCTTGAGACACAAAAATTTCACCATCTCGCTGACATATTTCCAATCCAAGGAAATAATGAAGGAGGCCCAAATCCTTCATTTCGAACTCCCTTGAAAGATCCTCCTTGCATGAGTGTATCAACTGCTCATCACCAGTCAATATTAAATCATCAAAATAAATAAAAATGATTAAAATATTACCCTACACCACAATTTGGTACAGGTTTGCATATGCTTCACTTTTGGTGAAGCCCAATCCGGTGAAATTGTTGTTTATCCGAGTGTACCAAGCACGAGGTGCTTGCTTTAGCCCATACAACACTCTTTTGAGTCGGCACACATGTCACTCGCTGTTGAAGATCTCAAAAACTTCAGGCTTCTCTATGTACACCTCTTCCTCAATGATCCCATTGAGAAACACAGTTTTCACATCCATCTGATGGATGCGCTAGCCCATCTGCACTGAGAGTGCAAGGATGGTCCTTATGGAAGAGTACCTTGTGACAGGTGCAAAGGTCTCATCATAATATATCCCCTTGATCTGTGAGAAGCCCTAGACCACAAATATAGCCTCAGAAGCTTGATTTACCTTGTAGATCCATCTCGAACCTACCACTAATTTATCAACTGGTCTTGGAAAAATTTCCCAAGCATTTTTTTTTACAATGGAATCATACTCTTCCACCATTGCATCAACCCAAGTAGGTTGTTGCACTACTTCCTGAAAGGAATATGGTTTAGGCACAATACATTTTCTCATGAGAGCCATGTATCCAGTAAATCGGTCTAGAGACTGTCTCTGTCTGTGCTAAGATGTAGGGGCTCCTATATTCTCTGCAGCATCAAGTCTCAGCCTATCAACTTCCGTGGTGTGCTTTATGCCATTTATGATGGCTGGCTCTACATGAGTGGCTTCCTCCACTCCATGAACCTCATCATATGGCTAATCCACATCTAGAGACTCATCTTTGGGAACCAACAGATCCTCCTTCGCATACAAGTCCAGCTCCCTCTCAAGCAAAAACAGCATGGCTTCCCCCTCATCAAATTTTATATCCCTTTCAACAACAATCATTCTTCTATTTGGAAAATACACACGATAATTATGGGGTGTTTTGTTAAGGTTTTACGGCAGAAATAATAAACATTTATTGAGAGAATATTACACATAAAGAACCCAGCAACAAATCATAAACATAAACACAATGTTTGACCGGGAAAACCCCAAATCCGAGGAAAAACCCAACCAATGAAATTTCATGAAACATTGGCCAAACCCCGCCAACCGGCCGCCAAGTGAGCTCACCGTCACCTCCGTGCCTACTTTACAATGAAGTATTCCCAGCCTCTTATAGGCTCCATTACATGAAATACCATGGGCTAAAACCATGGGTGCACAAAACCATGTGCCCCAAAACCACTACTATTTACCCTAGTCAACATTGACTCTACCCCGAGTCATGTTTACCTAACAATTCCCCCCTTAAACTTGACTTGGGGATTATTGACTAAATCTAGCCAAACCTGCTAAATGAGACAACCCCGCTCACTCTAGCTCTTCCCCCCTCAAATTTTTACCCAGGGTAATTGTTAACTTGACATCCCCCCTATCACCTAGGTCTAACCCAGACTTTACCAGTGATTACCCAGGGGTACGCATGCCATACCAGGTCTTACAATAGTATGCTCATTTACATGCAAAAATTAACTCCATTATAATAATAATTGTTTCTTTTTTTTGTTTCATTGTTGTTATCTTTGTACATATGAAATCAATGTCCATATAAAAAGAATCCATCTACCGGATTACATGGACCACCTACCAGAACCACCAAATTCCCTCTAGAAATTCTCTTCAGAGGCATGGTCTGAATATTCACTACCTTTAATTAATTTACCTGCAAATATCCTCTCTCATTTTGACATTTTTAAAAACATTTGATTGACACATTCTGTCAAACACTTTGCTCTCCTAACGCAGCTAATGGCTTGCTATTCTAGCACATATTCTCTTATATCTCATGGATCTCTCATGACCCATTTTCCATGTGGCTCATCACTTACATTCATTCATTTCCTTATGAGCCACTCACTGCTATTGCAAATGGACCAATGGCCGCTTAACTTTCCAACATTTCCTGGCTGTCGTTTTAAAAACATGATGTTAGTCATCTTTCTGGAAGCCATCACTGAAACGTGGGCGCGCTAGCTTGACCAAAGGCACACTGTAGATAACTGCTTCCTCAAATGTCGTGTGACAAGGCTTGCCATGCAAATTTGTGCACCTATATTCATTGCAGGATCTGAGCAAATTGATGTCTTTCTACAATATCTCAGCACCAGGTTCTCTCTGCAATTAACTTCGGAGATTTCGTCTCTGTGTTAATATTCATTGATGCTGAAACCTTAAAAGACCCTGCAAATTTCGAGTCTCTGGTCCATTCCACGCCAAGTATATTCTTCGATGGCTCGTATGAAGTCTTAAGAGTATCTTCTCCGTAGGCCTTCTGCATTGAGAAGTTCCATGAGTTTCTCGCAAAATCATAGCCAGGTTCAAATGTTATGCCTCCTCCGACATGGAAATACGTGTACTTGAGCTGACCGCTCTCCGATGCAAAGCTATACTTAGCCGAGACTTTGTTCGACGGATCAAAGGCCAAATTTCCATCCAACACAATCATATTGGCCTTTTGGGCATGGATGTATGTCAGTTTCAGTGGTTTGCCCGCAAGTTTTGCGGAGCTCATGAACTGGAATCTCGCAGCCTGCAAAGCCATCCATTACATGAACTCATGGCGCTGCAGCAGATCTTCAGTCCACGGCACTCCACGACAGATCTTCTCTTCTTTCACGCAGCTCACAGTTCTGATAGCAAATAATCTGATACGTCGCTATTCTAATGGGTTCTCACGGCTGTCTCAGTAGATTCAGAAGTCATCAAACCACGCTGTAGTCAACTCACGGCTTGGAAATCACCACCCGCTCCACCAGCTCTACCTGCTGTTGCTCCACAAGCATAGCAATCCACGCAGGTATTTTAATGCTGCAATCCAACACTAATCAACCTCACTTCTTCCTTCGCAATAAAAAATGCAGGAAGGCATCCGTTCCCAATATCGCAGTTTCTTCACTGCCACAACAAATCTCCTCTGCCAAGAACAATTTCTCTGATGTCATCGGGTCCAGCCACCATATTATCCATAGTGCTCATATTTTTCCATCAACCACACGAGCCCAGATCTACATGAAAATTATTCATCGATATCTCTTACGCATCCATGAGATCTCCGCCACAACTCGAACACTTGTCACATAGCAGTCTCACAATCATGCTACCTCAAATCTATGAACAAGGTTTATGGCGATCACTTCATTCATAAGAAAATATAACCCCGACAACAAAAGCCTCAGAACTTGGCTCCTATACCGCTTGTTAAGATTTATTAAAGAAATAATAAACATTTAATGAGAGAAGTAAATACAAAGAGGCAAAGAATAAATCATAAACATAAACACAATGTTTATCCAGGAAAACCCCAAATCCGGGGAAAAACCCAACCAATGAAATTTCATTAACCATTGGCCAAAACCTTGACCAATCCGGCCAAGTGAGCCTTCACCGCTCACCTCCAGGCCTACATTACAATGAAGTCTTCCCAGCCTTTTTATAGGCTCCATTACATGCAATACCATGGGTTGAAAACCATGGGTGCACAATACCATGTGCCCCAAAACCACTACCATTTACCCTAGTCAACTTTGACTCTATCCCGAGTCAAGTTTACCTAACAATTCCCCCCTTAAACTTGACTTGGGGATTATTGACTAAATCCAGCCAAACCTGCTAGATGAGACAACCCCGCTCACTCTAGCTCTTCCCCCCTCAAATTTTTACCCAGGGTAATTGTTAACTTGACATCCCTCCTATCACCTAGGTCTAACCCAGACTTTACCAGTGATTACCCAGGGGTACGCATGCCATACCAAGTCTTATAGCAGTATGCCCATTTACATGTAATAAAATTAACTCCATTGTAATAATATTTTTTTTGTTTCATTGTTGTTGTATTTGTACATATGAAATCAATTTCCATATAAAAAGAACCCATGTACCAGATTACATGGGTTACCAGCCGCTGTAACTGCTAGTCCTCTAGGAGTTCTCTTCAGATATATGGTTCATCAATACACACGATAATTATGGGGTGTTTTTGTGTACCCCATAATTATATCCCTTAACACAACGGTCATTCCCGTTTATTTGGAAAATACACATGATAATTATGGGCAAGTGTTTTGGTGCACCCCACAAAAATCCCAACTTCAGCAATTAGCTCTAGCTTCCTCCTAGCGTCCTTGGTCACATGCACATAAACAGATGAGCCAAAAATATTAAAGTGTGAAGCATCTAGTTTCTTACCAGTGAAATATTCTTTAGGTGTACTCGTGCCAAGTACTCTATGAGGATAATAGTTCTGCACATAAACCACAGTGTTGCATTATTACACCCACAAATGCATTGGTAGGCCCTGATCATGCAACATCACTCATGCTTCACCCATGATCATTCTATTATTCCTCTCCACGGCCCCATTTTTCTATGGGTTATGAGGTGCTATGAGTTCTCTTCGAATTCCTTCTTTTCTTGAGAATTTTTTGAATTTGTTAGAGATGTATTCTCCACCATTATTTCTCCTAAGAGCCTTCACTTTCTTCCTCGACTCTTTCTCCACAAATGCCTTAAACTCACAGAACTTAGATAATGTTTGACCTTTCTTCTGCATGAAGAATATTCAGCATTTACGAGAAAAATCATCAAAAAAGATTACATAGTACTTATGTTTTGTTGTTGACGCAACCGATAACGGTCCACACACGTCTATGTGAAATCTCTCAAGGATCCCCAAAGCACGATTCTCCCTCTCATGAAAGGTGGAATTTACATACCTCCCCATGGTACAACCCTTGCACTAATCTAACTGAAAAAGTGTTCCCATTGGAAGTCCAATAGATATTTTTTGCACGACTTTCAAGACTCCATGATGAACATGACCAAATCGCATGTGTGATAATTCACCCTCATCCTAGTTCACCACTTTCTCTGCCTTTCCCATCATGGCAGTGCAACCATCTACCTCCAACTTGTAGATATTATTAACTTGAATCCATATCATCTTGGCTTGGCCCGTTTTCTTATGTCGTAGGAAATATTTTCCATCACTAAAACCAACATCATAGCCTTTGTCCTCCAATATTGTGACTAAGACCAAATTTTTCTTTAGACTTGGTACATGCATAACATATTTTAATTGAAATGGTTTACCTGACTCCCTCTGAAATGTAATGGTACCAATCCCGTTAGCACTGTACCGTTCGTCATCTCCCATCTCAATATGCATCTGGAGATCTTTCTCCTCCAAGTCACTGGAAATTTCCTTATCTCCCGTCATGTGAAAGGAAGCACCACTATCAAAATACCACACTAATCCCAATGCACTTGACACCATGCATGTAATCAAGGAGAAGTCAAGCTCAAATTGTGAGGTAAGGGCCTCACCAGCTACAGCTCCAACAACCTTATTGTTCTTCTTCTTTTGTGGACAATTTGTAGCAAAATGCCCATGTCCGTGACAATGAAAACAATTCACCTTAGACATGTCCCGCTTCTTACTTTTAGACTCAGATTTAGAATGGAATTTCTTCCCCTTCCCTTTCTTCACCTTGGAAGCCAAATAAAAATCCTCTTCATTATCATGCTTTGATGAAGAGCCATTTCCGGTGTTCCGCCTAAACTGCTCCTGCACCAGATCCCACCATAGTCGTTCCCAATCTGACAATTTTTCCCGTCTGTTGACAGAGTCTTCATAACTGTGCCAACTCTTAGGAAGTCCTAAGAGAGCCAAAATCACCAAATCATCATCAGTGACTGTTATTCCCACACTCCCCATTTCATCTCGACATTGGAAAAACTTTTTGAGATACTTCGCAATGGTGTCACCATTTTCCATCTTGATCTTGCTGAGTTTATCTTTGAGCACCAAATTCCTATGGTCGATGCTACTTTGGAATAGATCCGTCAAAGCCTTCCACATATAATATGGTGTGGCTTTCCCATGGATTCTTGATACAATGTGGTCTCGTACTCCCTCCAACAGGATCCTCCTCTCCTTTGCCACTTTCTTTTGCCATGCATCAAGATTGGCAGCATCTGCAACATCTGGCTTAGGAACATCTTTTTCAATGAATTAATTCAAGCCATTGTCTTCGAGTACCGCCTCCATCCTATCCTTCCAATCAATGTAGTTCGAGCTGCCCTCAATTTCATACTCTAACCTTAAGCCATTGAAAGCCATTTTGATCTTGAATCAATTGTAGCACCAACAAAGTCTTTCTGCAAATTCGAATTCTATCCACCAACAAACTCAAATCCTGCTTCACTTCTGCAATTTCCTTTTCTCTGATACCATGTAGAAATTATAAAATATGCATGTATATCTTGGACTCACCTGATCTAATAATATGCTAAAGTTAAATACTGAATCGCTTCTACAAATCTTTGCGGAATTAAAAACACAATCACCAATTACAATATCATGAAGAAAAATCAATCACACACAACACAGATAATTTCCCAGGGAATGCTTACAACTAAAAACCCCACTATATTCTATTGTATATTATATCATGGATCATGAAAAAATTACATACAAAACTCCAATCACAAGAGCTCTCAGTACATCAGCTAATTGTCTCACACCTTCATACAAAAATTGGCAAATCATTTTCTCAATTTACTGTCTCCAGACAGCCTACCTCCACTGTGAAATCCCAAATGAAAGAAATCCCTAAATTTATGCCTTCTTTCCTGCCTTGACTACGCAATCCTCATGGGCACATCCAATGTGTGTGTGCTTGCATTGGTGCAAGCAGATAATGTCACAACTGATAGTTTACTTTCCTTTCACCTAGAACTCAATTGGGTCTCCATTGGATTTGACATGCTTGCAATTAATAATAGTAAATCTTCATTTTCATTTGAGACCACTGATTTTGAATTAATTAATAATTAATTCACTTGATCTCTCACTAGTGTATCTGCGGTTGCAACTAGCGCAACTGATTTTAACTCACTTAATTGAGTTAAACTACTTACAACTTGCACAACTCATCCACCACTACACTTCCAACTCTCTTACAACTCAAATCACTCATTTACAACTAAATTCAACCTGCATGTCCCACCAACCAACCACTTAACTCAAAATTCACTTAGCTAACTGATTTGCCACTTCAGTTAACTATTTCCAAGTCCACATTGAGAATAGATTATAATTTATTTTCCATCTAAATTAAGGGATAATAAATATAGACATGCATCTATAAATAGAAATGCATTCTATAAAATAGATTATGCACATACATCTATAAATATACATACACCCAAAAATAGCCTAAGGCCCGACCTAGTGTAGGTGCTTAATTTTCACTAGGATCAAATTTCTTGTTGAATCTCAACAATTTGGATATGTCTTACTACTTATGAAAATCGTTTTGTATACCTTTGTATTTATCTTTAGGAAATTTGGTATTCAGGAAGTGCCCTCTATCTTATGAAATTTCCTCAAATTGTACTTTATTTATCTTATTCTTTATACTGGTGCATAGATAAGGTTATCTAGGCATTTGGGGGTTGCAAGGGTCAACTCTACCATGTGGAGGCTAGATCAATGTAGGACCGGATTACTTTTTTATAACAAATTGTATATAGGCATTCGGGATCCATGGTCGACAAAGAAAAGCTCCCTTGAGCATGCCTCATATGTGCTACAGGGACAAATATCCTTTCCACAAGTCTAGGGTTGAACTCCCTTGTGACAAATTTGAAAATCCATGAATCTAGAAATCTGATATGGAAGAGGGCATATAATTTTGTAAGGGGCCAAGTTTATCATGAGTTGTATATCATCTGGTGGGTCTTACACTTGATTTGTGAGGGATCAGATTTGTGTTGAGACCAGGTATGTCATAGGTTCGATTATCCTTTCCACATGCCATTTGCATCTAGGTTTGGACACCTTTGTCAAGAAGTCAAACATCTGTGTATCTGGGGTTTGGATGTGGATGAGGGCACAAACCTTTGTTAGGGGCTAGATTTTTGGTGACCCATATATCATTCGATAGGTCTTATGCCAAATACATTACATGGAGAATTGATTCGTAGATCTGAGGTATGGGGATGGTAAGAGTTAATACACCATTGTAACACTGGATATGTTGTGGGTCAGATAAAAAATGAAAAAGTTATGAAACATAAGGGGAAATCCCTAGTAAGTCCCAGTGCTTGAGATTACGTGGAAAGTGCCATGTGTATCTGAAAATGGCTAGATGGATGGCATGTGGCAGTTCCATGAATGCCATGTGGAATACATGTGGATTCCATGTGGAAACATTGTGATGAAATGAACCCTATATTATGTTGATATAGTGGTTCCAAGTGAGATAGGTAAGAGCCATGTGGATGCCACATGGAAACTTAATGCTCATGTGGATTTATATATTTGGTCAAAATTAGAAGGGGATAAGTTTCAATCTGGGAGATAGATTGAGATAAAATTTATATCACCAGAAACCTCTTGAAAAAATGATTTTGATGATGGCATTTGTTTTGAGTTTTTTTGATGTTGCATAAAAGAGGATTTTTGTAACCCCTTCTTCATAACAAACCTTGGATATTGGGTCAAATTAATATGAATACCTTCTGTAGCGCAAGATAGTACAAGGGGGTGGGAAGGATTGTTAGAGATACAAAAGAATGAACTTTTCACCACTATTTGTAGGAATATGGAAAACCGTATGCTTGAATAAGGTATCACACAAGTTAGATGAAACTTGAAAAAAGGAAAAAAATTATAATGGAAGTAATGTTAAAGGAGAAACCAAATGAAGATTATCACAAGAATTAGAACCAATATTGAGACAACAAACCAGGTAGGGATTTTCAATGGCAACTTATGGAATTTGGAATCATTGATGGAACTGCTATAATTATTAATAGGAAAACATGATAATTATCTTGAGGATGACAACCCCAAAAATCCTCAAGCACAACTTTCAATATTAGGTGACTCTTCTTCTATCTTGTATCTCAAGGTGAAAGTATCATCTTCTCACCTTCTTTAGAGCCAAAAATTTGGTCGCCTACCCAAGCACCTGAAATTATCATTTCCTTTGCAAAATACCTTCAAAACTAAGATGTGTAGAGTTGGATCCAACAGTGGCATCCACAAATGAATCTCCAAACTTGATGCTTTGTTTTCTTTAAGGAAGCAAAGAGCCTCTAGACATATGGTAGCAATTTATCTTTCTCACACATGACTCCAATCCCTCTATCTTAACACCAATAAATTTTAAGTTTTTCTTCCCCCATATTTGGCATATATCCATAATCTTAATTAAAAAATGGATCTTACACAACAAATAAAATAAGTAAAAATTTCATATAGACAAACGAAGTGACCATTATCCTTTCCTTTAAAACATAAAATTTGAGATTTTCATTTCCCTTTACAAAATTTTGTGTGAAAATTATTTTTACAAAAATTAAAATCATTCATTTTTTTAAATAAAATATTTCTCGAGGCTTTTTCAAACAAAATAATTTGGATTTCATATTCACTAATGCTACACATGTATATCTACATATATTATGTGTAATATATATGAATTTAATAAATAAAAACCATTCATATAAACATTCTTGATTCAATAAGAATAAAATAATTAAAAATATTGTAATCAAAATGAACCGTAGGGAAGAAATTAAATTTGCATAAGGATATCTAGAGCTATTTTGTTTTCATGTTTACATTTACATCAGTTGATATTTTCCCAAAATAATTTCACTCATGAAATTAAAAATGCTTTGATATAGGGACCCATTTTTTCTAGTAAATTAAAAGATGCGTTTCTAGTTAAGTGGATCTTTCTATATTCTCATTATTTGAATGTGTTTCCTTCCTCTTAGCTAATTGTTATATATATATATATATATATATATATATATATATATATATATATATATATATATATATATATATATATATAAAAGATAATCTGTATATGTGTGTGTGTGAAAGAGAGAAAAAAATAAACTATATATATGTTTGCATTACACTTACATCCTAATTCAATTTAAAATAAAAAATTAATAAGAAAATAATGATTTTATAAACTACTAAATTATTCAATAGAACAATATGTTAAAAATTTCACTAAAAATAAGAAATTCACACATTGCTAAATATTTTCTAAAATAATATGTCAAATCACAACATTATATCATTAATTTTAAAGGATTAATCTTCGCATTGATGATTGGATAATGATATCTTGGAAATATAACATGAAAATCTAAGTCCAATAATAAATGAGCAATGCTAGATTGGAAAAATGATATTTAAATTATCAAAGTAAGAGTTGTCTTTTTATTACCACATATTACTGAGATCTAAGAGTTGTCTTTTTATTACCACATATTAGTGAGATCTTTATTTCTTTGGATCGATAGCTAGGAATAAATGAGATAGAATGTTAAATCTAGAATAAATGAGATAGAATGTTAAGTCTAGAATGTTAAATCTTAAGTACTTAGAACACTTATTGAATGAGATTGGGAGTCCAAAAAAGGATAGAAATTATTATCTTGTTGATGGTAAGAACAATGTCCATAAATAAATGAACTATATGGATATATACTTCAACACCTTCGAATCATTATCTCTTTCAGGGTTTTTTCAGATGATGGTTCCAATAGAATTTATGAAAAAGAGGGATTGATTGGACTTCATTGTTTGTGATAGGCACAATTATTCCGTGTTCAAGACACTAGTATTTACTAAGGACCACGAGGGTAAGGAAAATTGGTAATATGTGATCAGTGTAGAAATTTCTTGACGTGAATGGTTGATTCAACATTCAATCGTGGATAAGTGTAGAAATTCCTTGCATGATCACAACGTCTGTGGTTGATTGCCTATTCTTGTACGCAAGTGTGGAAATTCCTTCCATCAGAGCACAACGTGTGCGATTGATTGACTATTCTCGTGGACAACTGTGGCAATTGCTTGCAAGAGCACGACGCTTGTGGCTGATTGACTGTTCTCTCGAAATTTGTTGATATGGTAAGTGTGGAAATTCCTTACATGTGCACGACGTGAATGGTTGATTGAATACTGATTGAATGGTTGATTGATATGGAAATTCCTACCATGACCACAACGTTTATGGTTGTGGTTGATTGATTACATGACCACAACGTTTATGGTTGATTGATTACATGACCACAACGTTTATGGTTGATTGATTATTCTTGTGATCTTTTTTGTGGTTGTTTGTCTTTGACACAATTATTCCGTATTTTCTAAGGACAACGAGCGTGAGGAAAAGTGGTAATATGTGATAAGTGCGGAAATTCCTTGACGTGAATGGTTGATTGAATATTCAAACGTGGATGAGCCTGGAAATTCGTTGCATGATCACAACGTCTGTGGTTGATCGACTATTCTTGTTCGCAAGTGTGGAAATTATTTCCTTGAGCACAACGTTTGTGGTTGATTGATTATTTTCATTAATAATTGTAGCAATTGTCTTGTGGATTTGGTCCCACGATTAGGTGAGAGATTTGGTTCACATGTGATTCTAATAAGACTATATATACCTGAAAGCTCCTCCAAGCACTATTTCTTTACATTCAAAAATTGTGATGCAATTGCTTGCAAGAGCACGAAGTCTGCGGCTGATTGACTGTCCTCTCGAAATTTGTTTATATGGTAAGTGTGGAAATTTTAGTGAAATGATTTTTTTTTCAGTGTGTATTTTAGTCTTCATTTAATTAGAAGACGACTCTTGAAAACGCTAGTTCTCCTGCTCTTTCGTTTGAAATGAAATCCTTTGCTATGCTTTCATTTCAATCATTAATGGGCGAAGAAAAAAACAAGGGGAAAAAAATATTCTCTGAGAGCGACGTGGATAATTTGGTTTAGTATATAAATTCCTTGCATGAGTTTACGTTTTTTTATCAAGTGCCATCACAGACTTTCAAAATTCAAACGCTGTATTTTACGGTTTAAACACTACGTTAATTCAAACACTATTTATCTAGTTGACTCTAGGAATTAAAATATTTAAAATCAAAAGAGACGCATCAGTGTATCCTTCACCATGGGGCTTCGAATAAGTTCCCATGGATAGGTGATCATCGCAACAAATAAATTTAGTCCGGAAAACTTGTTAGGAGTTCGTGGTTTCGGTAAAGTGCATAAAGGGGTTTAGAATGATGTCATACCTTTCTATTAAGGTGAAGGGTGGTCATAAGGGTTTTGATAGGGAATGTAAAGTTTTGAGTAAAGTTTGGCACAACAATATGAAAATCACAATTTCTTATTCAAGTTTCTAAATTAATTTTTTGATATTTTTTTTTACGTCAAACATAGGCTTAGAGAAGTGGGGCTTAGAGAAGTGGTTATGTTGATAGTGAAGAAGTGAATTGAGTTTGTTTCAAAAGTTGAATATAACCATAGTTATCATGCCAAAGATGATATATTTAAAGAAGAAAGTGAATTGAGTTCGTTTCAAAAGTTGAATATAGCAACACTTATCATGCAAAGAATGGCATATTTCCATTGCCACTTTTTCAAGTGTTTCATTGTGATCTAAAACTTAGGAAAATACACATCAACATATACTAATTGAAACTAATGCTTACTATAGTAGGTATATTTGGTTGAGTTGTTGAGATAATTTCTCAACAACCAATCTCCTTGTTTTGGAAATAGTTGGATCTCACAAGCACCATAAATATGTGTGTATCTCTGTGATCTACAATGTGTGCAATACTAATTTTCTTTTGTGTGTGTATCTATGTTTTTCTACTTGGTATCAGAGCTGGTAGCTCTGGGTTTTTTCCTCACGGAGGGCCTAGATAGATACGAGAGGAGTCTGAAAGATGTGACTGCCCAGCCACTAGATCTGTCATAATTTCTAGAATCGCATGGCCAAACTAGCTTCACAGAATGATGAATATTTGGGTTGTGGTTCAATAAAGTTGGTTGTGAGTCCTTCCACATTGTCTTCATCCAATTGCAGAGGCATTCGCCCCCGCCGATGAGAGCCAAGTTGTCGACAATTTTGCATGGATACATCTCTCATGTGCTTAGTAATTCCTTCACCTAATAAACCTGAAATTCTATGGAGTACGCAAGGTTGGCAGTGAGTATGGAATATGTTAATGTTGTAGTCTGAATCAACAATGTTGCCTATCAGTATTGTTGCATATTTGTGAGAAATCCACCTGCGGGATCCACCACAAGAGTCTTAAGCAATGGAGCCAGTGCATGAGGTAATAAACTTTCCAGTAACTATTTTTTTTTAATATGGAGCAAATAGTGGTTGAGAAATTCAATGGGTCAAACTTTTATACCTGGAAGGTTAAAGTCCAAATGAATTTAATGCATAAAAAATGTGGAGTTTAGTAAAAGGACAAGGACCATCACCCCAATATCTAAAACAATTAGTTGATTGGCTAAGTGTAATATTCCAAAAGGGAGAATGCAGTAATAATGAAACACAATATAAGAACTACAGCAAAGTAAACAATAAATCTAAATACACATCAGAATATACAGAGAAGCTGAGCCGTTTTATTATATGGGAGGTGAATAGAAAGTACAACAGTGCTCAAAATATGAGACACTAAAGCCAAAGAGATGGCCTAGAATGACCCTGAAAAGATCCCACAAGAGGGATTGCGTAATTGTTGAACTGTTGGAAGGTAAACTGCGTTGTCCCTACTGCAACTGTTGGGATTGCAACTGCCAGAAAGATAGAAAGTCGGATCTAGGCAGTATGGGAGCTCTGATGATGCTGAAATTGTAGGTCTGGGCTCTATGATGGATACCCAAGATAACCCAGAAAGGATTTCTCCGATCTATCAATATATGAAAATCACCCTCCTAGGGCTTGCATATATATGCTGTTGGGTTTGCAGATCTGCTGCATGAACTGAAGAATAGGTGGCTGCAATGTCATGCAATCAACTCAATGTAAGAAGGGTTGATCCCTTCACTAGATTCTTGGGCTAAAAGCTCAAGATCTAGCTCCTCCAATCTCCTCCATTGAAAATATTTGTTGCATGAACAACTGCTTCAGAAAACTGCACTCTCAGAGAGGGAGGCTCAATAGCATGCTGCTAGATATGTCAAATCAGCTCATGAATGATGGAAACAATGGATGCAATGTGAGGAGATGATCCCTCATAGGATTTCCAGCCAAAATATTGGAAACTTCCTTCCTCCAATAGATCTACAGGACTGGACTACAAAATCCTTAAAGGGAGTGCTGATGCATGGAGGTAAAAGACAATGGACTGAATGTTGGATATAGATCTGCTACTCCTGGAAGATTGAATATGAAGAAAAAAGTGAAGGATGAATCCTCCACTGGTTTCCTAGCTAGAATGCAATAAATAACCTCCTGAAGATGACACCAATGCCTGATAAGGAATATAGCTCAATAGAAAACCTTCCTTGAGTAGGCATATAAATCCCCTATGGGTAAGGGTGGGATTTCCACTCGGAAACACCCTGTTGTAAACATCACTGCAATCTTAGCTAAATAGCTCAAAAATTGCATAGAAATGTCCTAAGACAAATCCAGATCTAAACAGATCAAAGAAATGAATAATCCCCAAATCATAAAACTGAAGCCTTTACCTTCATTATATAGATTTTGAGCCTTCCATAGCCTAGGCCCACCTCTAAACTGCATTGTACATGAGGACATAAGTCTCCATGGTTGACTGCATTGTTTCTCCATGTCCTCCATCATTTTCACATGTGATGATCAACCACTCCATCATGTGTGCATTAAATGCACTACTTCTTCCACCATGTGCTCATTAGATGCACCCTTCGCCACTAACTTATCATAATTGCTTTATGATCTTACTGTGAATGCATTAAGATTTTAGTTTACTTTTTCAAGATCCTCATGATTTTACATTTAAGATCCATGATCTTATTTGATTGTTTCATCCTCCATGATCTATCTCATAAATGAGTCATGATCTCCATTAAATGAGCTGCTCCACTAATCCATGATTTTAGATCTAGATCTAGAATATCCACATACACACATCAAAAGTGGATTTATTCATATTTGAGGATTATGGGTCCCTCCACCCTTTTATTTATCTAATTAATTAAGTTTATTAAAACTCTAATATTCCAAATAAACATGTGAAAATTTTGGAATATTACAGTCCTCCCCGGCAAAATGTTGTTTGTCCTCAAGCAACTGCAAAAGCAGATGCTAGAGCAATCTTTCCCCCTCCCAATGGCATCCACACAAGGAAGGTCTCCCCATTTGCTGCAATGAGTTATGTATGCCCAACACCAAAGTTGCCTCTCTAGAATTTCTAGAGTGATCTTTAACTGTGTAGCTAGATGTCCCTCCTCAATCATGAAGCTCCAAGTGACAGCCATAAACTCTCCAACATCCTCCACAATACATGAGATACATAAAGATATATGGTTCCTTCCACAAAATGAAAGCTCCAACTCACAAAGTATACCTCCATCCCATTCTACATGAAGTAAAGAGAGGCTTTTCATGCCTCCATCCTTAGCCATGGTAGCCTTGTTGGATCTAAGCATCATCCCAACATTGTAGCAAAGAAGAAATAGAGACATATGGGTAGACAAGGGTGTCAAACCATATTCTCCCAATAGTAACCAACGCAGCAATGCTCCCTGCTGCCACACCACACCATCAAAATACCAAGTATGGTTTCCATGCTCTCCAAGTAAGAGTCATCGGAGGAATGCCTCTTGCTACCATCGTCCAACACTATCATGAAAAGTAGGGGAGTATGTAGGACCAAAGTCCCCTAATAAAATCCAAAGAAAAAAGATCTCTTGCTGCCTCTTCAAATTATCATGTGAATCATGGAGCAAAAACAACATATGGAATGTCATATCATCCCAATACAAACAAACTCCATCATTACACATCATGAGAGTAATATTCCATATTATAAACAATACAAAACACGTAAACATGGGAGATGTCATGTGATGGCCAAACTCTCTCAAACAAAGTGAAGATGCCTTCCTCTGCTTTATTCTGTCATTGATACACAAGGCATGAGTCAAAGAAATATGAGCTATTGGGTGGTAACCATACTCATGTAGAAATTATATAACTTATGTGTTATATGTCCAAGATTCTCCTGATCTCACACTATTTTAACTTCATGCAAAATACAGAATCTATTCCACCACTGATCATTTGTGGAAATTAAATCAAGATTGCAATGCACACATGAAACAATAAAAATTCACACACATTAACACAGTTGTTTAACGGGAAATCCTGAAGCTGAAAACCCCAACTATCTGTATATAATATATGTCATAGAGATCATGTAACAATCCTCATACAAAGCCGATCATATCAAGCTCTCAGTACAATACAATCGTTACACACTAATCAAGCCCGATCTTGCAAATCCATGCACCGATCTTTGCCACCTACTGACCTGCCTCTACTGTGCAATCCCTGCTGAAGAATGGCTCTGAATGAATTCGAATTACTCTAGCCTTCCTCACGCAATCCTCATAGGCATCTCCACTGAGTGTTGGATGCAATCAATGCATCACTATAGTCACAACTGATAGTCACAGTTGCCCTTTCACCTATCTCTCCACTGGTCTCCATTGAAACTACCATGCACTATAGTTAACTAATGTATTCTTTAGTTGATTAATGAGTTATTATTTGTGAATTAATTAACTAATTAATTCACTCCACTCCCACTAGTGTATCAATCAGTTAGACTAGATACAACTAGCTCAACTGAGTCTAACTGAGTTAAACTAAATACAACTCCACCAACTACTTCTCCAACTCCACCAAACTCTGTCACATGAGTTCTAACTGAAATCCTCCATGCAATAGCTCCAGTAAACCCTTAGGTATAGTGTAACTCCTTCTGTCAGCTGTTGTGCCACATCTGTGCACTGAAATGAAGTGCTCCAAGAGAATAAGATACTGTTTAGAGTCCAAATATTATTAAGAGCTAATAATATCCGACATGCATCTATTTTTAGGTCAACGCTCTATAAATAAACTTCGCCAAATATTCTAAAAATATAATTTCATTTGTTTTTCACATTTGACCAACCATCTACAAATAGCATCCCGCAACTTATAGAATATGCTCACCATGTGTAAAAATAGACATACACCTAAAAATAGCCTGTGTGGGCCCCACCTAGTTTAGGTGATTATTTTCCAACCAGGGTGAAGGATGATGTTTCAGGATGCCTCCTTCACTGTTTCTTGTTGCAAAATTCAACACTCCATCTCAACAAGAAAGGACTATCTTTGCATGCAACATGCAACTCCATGCATTCGCCCTACAACCTTTGCAAGCACCCTGCAACTCCATGCATCTGCTCTGCAACTCTTGCTGCAACACTTCTGAAACTCAAAGGCTCCAAACAACTCAATCAGTCTAATGCATCTATCATCAAATTCTTCGACTTCTGCTGATACCAACTGCACATGTCTTTAGGAACCACTACGTTGTTGAACTCTACACCCATGCACTCTGAACCGCGCTCCAGTATCCAACACTATGACTTTGATCTGCTTGCATCAATCCAACTGATCATGCTACTACTGCTTTGTGGGCTCCTCGTAGCCAAGTTCAATTCATGATATCCACACCATCTCAATGAATCTTGCCCATAAATCTCCTCTTGGGATTACCCATGCATGTCACCCCACCTCTCACCTAGTGGTATAGCTACATGCACTCCCTCTGCCCATCTGGCATGAAATTTCTTTGCATGAGTGGTTGCTCCCACTCCATGATCCTCATATTGTGGCTGCTCCACATCCCGAGGTTCACTCTTACCTGCATGCAAATCTAGCTCCCTCTCAAGCTTTAATTGCATGTCTTTCTTGCACTTCCCAACAATAGGAAGCTCCATAGAAATCCCATCTACTTCAAGTCTGTAAAGATTCTTAGGTCGAATCCAAACCTTCTTGACTTTTCCTATTGCTTTGTACCGAAGGAAAACTTTTCCTTCACTAAAGACAACATCATACCCTTTATCCTCTAACATTGCGACTGAGATTAAATTCTTCTTTAAACCTAGAACATGCACAACATCTTGTAAAAGAATGAGTTTACATGATTCCCTCTGAAAGGTAATGGTACCAATGCTAGTCACATTGTATCGTCCATTGTTGCCCAACTCAACATGCAACTAGAGATCTTTCTCCACCGAGTCACTGAAAATATTCACATCTCCTGTCATGTGAAAGGAAGCACCACTATCAAAGTACCACCCCGATCCCAATTCACTAGACACCATGCATGTGATCAATGAGAAGTCAAGCTCAAATTGTGAGGCAAGAGCCTCACCAGCTGCAGCTCCAGAAACCTGCTTGTTCTTCTTCTTCTTTGGACAATTTGTTGCGAAATGCCCATGTTCGTGACAGTGAAAACACTTCACTTTGGACATGTCACACTCTTTGCCATACACACCGGATTGAGAAGGATTTTTCTTCCCCTTCCCTTTCCTTGCTTTGGGAGCCAAAGCGCAATCCTCTTCATCATCATTCTTTGATGAAGAGCCATCCCCGGTACTCCGCCTTATCTCCTCCTGCACAAGATCCAACCAAAGTCGCTCCCATCTTGGAAGTTTCTCCCGTCCATTGACATAGTCTTTGTAGCTATGCCAACTCTTCGGAAGCCAAAGGAGAGCCAAGCTCACCAAGTCTTCTTCATCCACACTGACTCCTACACTCCCAAGCCCATCCCTGTAGTGGACAAACTTTCTCAAGTATACCGGAATAGTGTCATTCTTCTCCATTTTTATTTTTCTGAGCTTGTCTTTAAGTGCCAACTTCCTCTGGTCACTTCTGCTTTGGGACAAGTTTTTCAAAGCCTTCCACATTAAGAATGGAGTGGCTTTCTCATGAAGGCTGGACACAATGTGGTCCTTCACACCTTCCAACAGAATCCTTCGACACTTTTCTACCTTCTTTTTCCATGTGTTAAGTGTGGCTGCATCGCTAGAACTCGACTTAGGAACATTTCTATCGATGAACACCTTCAGCCCATTATCATCCAACACCGTCTCCATCCTATCCTTCCATGCAATATAATTTTAGCTCCCATCAAGGGCATACGCCAATCACAATCTGTTGAAAGACATTTCAATGAATGCTCAACTTCGACACCAAGAAAACACTGCAACAAATTCGAATTCCACCAACACAAAACTCAACCGCTTCAATAATTGTAATCTCCTCCAATGATCAACTCTGCTCCGATACCATGTAGAAATTATATAACTTATGTTTTATATGTCCAAGATTCTCCTGATCTCACACTATTTTAACTTCATTCAAAATACAGAATGTATTCCACCATTGATCATTTGCGGAAATTAAATCAAGATTGCAATGCACAAATGAAACAATAAAAATTCACACACATTAACACAGTTGTTTAATGGGAAAGCTTGAAGCTGAAAACCCAAACTATATTTATATAATATATGTCATAGAGATCATGTAACAATCCTCATACAAAGCTGATCATATCAAACTCTGAGTACAATACAATTGCTACACACTAATCAAGCCCGATCTTGCAAAGCCATGCACCGATCTTTGCCACCTGCTAGCCTGCCTCTACTACGCAATCCCTGCTGAAGAATGGCTCTGAATGAATTCGAATTACTCCAGAATTGCTCACCCAATCCTCATAGGCATCTCCACTGAGTTTTGGATGCAATCAATGCATCACTATAGTCACAACTGATAGTCACAGTTTCCCTTTCACCTATCTCTCCACTGGTCTCCACTGAAACTGCCATGCAATGTAGTTAACTGATTTATTCTTCAGTTGATTAATGATTTATTATTTGTGAATTAATTAACTAATTAATTCACTCCACTCTCACTAGTGTATCAATCAGTTAGACTAGATACAACTAGCTCAACTGAGTCTAACTGAGTTAAACTAAATACAACACCACCAACTACTTCTCCAACTCCACCAAACTCTGTCACATGAGTTCTAATTGAAGTCCTCCATGCAATAGCTCTAGTAAACCCTTAGGAATAGCATAATTCCTTCTGTCAGCTATTGTGCCACATCTGTGCACTGAACTAAAGTGCTCCAAGAGAATAAGATATTGTTTAGATTCCAAATATTATTAAGAGCTAATAATATCCAACATGCATCTATTTTTAGATCAGCGCTCTATAAATAGACTTCACCTAATATTCTAAAAATAGAATTTCATCTATTTTTCACATTTGACCAACCATCTACAGATAGCATCCCGCAACTTATAGAATATGCTCACCATGTCTAAAAATAGACATACACTTAAAAATAGCCTGTGTGGGCCCCACCTAGTTTAGGTGATTATTTTCCAACTAGGATCAAGGATGATGTTTCAAGATGCCTCCTTCTCTGTTTCTTGTTGCAAACTTCAACAACTCACCCAAGAGCAGCCAGCGCAACCATGCCTCCTTCTTCATTACATGAGTGTTGTACAAGGCATGGATCATGAAAATATGTGATGTTGGGTAGTAACCATACTCAACCAAGAGTAACCAGTGCAACCATGCTTCTTGTTGGCCTATCTCATAGTCCTGCAAGTGTTTTTCCAACCCCTTGCTCCATATCACCAACCATTCATTCCAATGTCGATGAGGGATCTTATTCTACAAATACTTGGTATCCTCCCATTGTAGGACACCAACCTCCTCAAACTGTTGAAGAACTTTGCAATCCATGATATTTTGAAGTGCACCTCTAATGAGATCTCCCCATGAGATTATCTTTTCACCAATGGCCCTCCAAAACCAGTGAGGTTTTAGATCTATTGCAGGTAGAAGTTTCTCTTCGAGCTGTGAGATGATCATTGAGAAAGTGTCATCTATAAAGGAGAAAATATTCCTCATCTCAAGATGTCTACCATCTATCATCTTTACCTACATTTCTTCATGAGTGAAGCTACCTTCAGAATGCTCCAAGAATGTTGGGGCCCTCTCATCATCACTGCAACTAAGTGATACGTTGTAGATCTGCAATGTAAAACATATGCTGTCTCATGGCAAGGCACAATGTTGAACTCATATCCAGCCATTGTACATAGGATCATGCTCATCCCATCTACTAAAATTCTACACTTCAACTCAAAGGCTTGAATGTAGCTCATCAATGGTGAAATAGGATAGCTCTTCATCTCCTCCTTGATTATATCAAGGGTCCTCTGCGCTGTGATATGTTGCTACTTCAAACCAGCATGTTGTTCTAATCCTTGGTCATGCAATGGCCTTGATGGCATGTCCCCATAAGTTTCAAGAAGATCTACTAAAACAATATGTGATGAAAGTGCATGCATACCTTGGATCAACGGATGTGTGGGAACCTCTTGCAAGACCACAAGAGTTCCTCCAACTAGTACAATGATCTCTCCAACTGTTGGTAAGAGTGATGGCTTATATTATATCAATGTACCAGCACTGGAATCTACCTCCTCTTCCTCATGCATCTCCTGAATCATGCATGGGACTCTATGTGTCAAGAGCTTAAGACTATATTGCAAAGATACAAGTGTCTCTCCTCCGGATACAAGTACTTTTGTAGCTGGTGGTGAATGTAGCGACTCTTTGTCTAGAGTGACAAGAATGACATCCTCCTTTGTTTCCTTAGGAAATGTCTCTTTGTGACATATCTCTGGTTTCCTTATATCAAACTTCTTTCTCAACTTGTGAAAGAAATTTGAATATTTAGTCACCTTTGCATGCTCCATGTGACCAAACCACTAATCATTGGCTTCACCATGAACATGAAGCATTGTAATCTAAATAGCCTCTCTTTCAGCTACAGGATGTTGCATGAAAAATGCATCTAACTCTTTCCTCCAAGCCTTTACAGTGCTTGAGGAAGATCCATCAAATGTAGGCAAATAGAATCTATTGTGCCTCTTTCTTCTATTGCTGCTATAGGATCCTCTTTCTTCTTTGATTTTGAAGAATTGTTTGAGAGTTAGATTCTCCTTGAATGCTCTAAACTGTGCTTTGTACTCTTAAAGATACAAAATGAGAGTCTCATGAGTCTTAGGTTCCATGCTTCTTCTTTCTTCATTGCTATACCATTCACCTTCTTCAAAGGAAGTGGGCATAGTAGATCTATGAGGATATTTATGATTCTCTATTTTTCTTTTTTGCTGATAGGAAGTGCTTGGACCTTCCTCGTCCAAACTTCTTCTTGGATCCTTCCTTTGACTTTCCCTCTTCATTTGATTGAACTCCCTGGAGAGATCTTGCAAGGATGTAAAGAGAAGAGTGGCAAAACTATAATCCTCCTTCATGATAGATATCTTCTATCTACTTCTTCTTTTTATGTAGAAGATGAAGTGTCCACAAGTGGAGCCAAATATCATGCTATGATACCACTGTAATATCCCAAAAGGGAGAATGCAGTAATACTGAAACACAATATAAGAACTACAACAAAGTAAAAAATAAATCTAAATACAAATCAGAATATACAGAGAATCTGAGCCATTTTATTATATGGGAGGTGAATAGCAAGTAAAAAAGTGCTCAAAATATGAGACACTCAAGCCAAAGAGATGGCTTAGAATGACCGTGAAATGATCCCACAAGAGGGACTATGTAATTGTTGAACTGCTGGAAGGTAAAATACGTTGTCCCTACTGCAATTATTGGGACTGCAACTGCCAGAAATATAGAAAGTTAGATCTAGACAGTATGGGAGCTCCGATGATGCTGAGATTGTAGATCCAGGCTCTATGATGGATACCCAAGATAACCCATAAATGATTTCTCAGATCTGTCGATCTAAGAAAATCACCCTCTTAGGGCTTGCATATATATGTTGTTGGCTTTACAGATCTTCTACATGAACTGAAGAATAGGTGGCTGCAATGTCATACAATCAGCTCAATGCAAGAAGGGTTGATCCCTTCACTAGATTCTTGGGCTAAAAGCTCAAGATCTAGCTCCTCCAATCTCCTCCACTAAAAATAGTTGTTGCATGAACAAAACCTTCAAAAAATTGCACTGTCGGAGAGGGAGGCTCGATATCCTGATGCTAGATATGTCAAATTAGCTCCTGAATGATGGAAACAATGGACGCAATGTGAGGAGATGATCCCTCACAGGATTTCCAACTGAAATATTGGAAACTTCCTTCCTCCAATAGATCTACAAGACTGGATTGCGCAATTCTTAAAGGGAGTGCTGGTGCATGGAGGTAAATTACAATGGCTTGAATGTCGAATATAGATCTGTTGCTCATGTAAGACTGAATATGCAGAACAAAGTGAAGGATGAATCCTCCATCGGTTTTCTAGCTGGAATTCTAGAAACAACCTCTTGAAGATGGCACCATTTCCCGATAAGGAATACAACTCAATATAAAACCTTCCCTAAGTAGGCACACAAATCCCCTATTGGTAAGGGTGGGATTTGCACTCGAAAACACCCTGCACTAAACAACATTGCAATCTTATCTAAACAGCTCAAGAATTTCATAGAAATTTCCTAAGACAAATCCAGATCTAAACTGATCAAATAAATGAATAATCCCCAAATCATAAAACTGAAGCCTTTACCTTCATTATATAGATTTTGAGCTTTTCATAGCCTAGGCCCACCTCTAAACTGTGTTGTACATGAGGACATAAGTCTCCATGGTTGACTGTGTTGTTTCTCCATGTCCTCTATCATGTTCACATGTGATGATCAACCTCTCCATCATGTGTCCATTAAATGCACTACTTCCTCCACCATGTGCATTAGATGCAGCCTTCTCCACTAACTTATCATAATTGATTTGTGATCTTACTTTGAATGCATAATGATTTTATTTGACCTTTTCAAGATCCTCATGATTTTACATTTAAGATCCATGATCTTATTTGACTATTTCATCCTCCATGATTTATTTCATAAATGAGACATGATCTCCATAAAATGAGTTGCTCCACTACTCCATGATTTTAGATCTAGATCTAAAATATCCACATACACACATCAAAAGTGGATTTCATTTATCTTTAAGGATTATGGGTCCCTCCACCCTTTTATTTACTTAATTAATTAAGTTTAGTAAGACTCTAATATTCCAAATAAACATGTGAAAATTTTGGAATATTACACTAAGAAGGGAAGAGAAAGCTAAATCTATTATAGGACTCTCTTTTTCACACTCACAACTTCATCTGATAGATATGGGAAAAGTTGAGAAAAATATTTGGGGAAAAGGCTCTGAATGCAAAATTCACCTTGAAATTATAGTTATTCAAATTTAAGATGCATGAGGGAGTGTCATTGTCTACACATATAAATGATTTAAAATCACTTATAAGACAATTGTGGGAAACTGGAACGAAAATAGAAGATGAAGGTTTTAAGGCTATTTTGTTAAACAATTTACCTTCCAATTATGATATTGTTATTTTTATTCTAAGTCAATTTTCTTCCAAATCATTAGATGAAATGGTAGCAACCATTTTAGCAGAAGAAAAGAGAATAAAAATAGGTGATGTAGAGGACAACTAACAACCTAAGATGGCACTATTCTCCATGGGTGAGGTCCATAAAAAAAAGAACACAGTCAAATGTTTTTATTGCCAAAAACATGGTCACACATCATTGAATTGTAACACTCATGCCAAAGATATCTTAAATGGAAAATTAAAATAATCTATTAACATAGCTACTATTTAAGACTTGCCAGAAGAAATTTTTGAGGACTTCTCAAATTATGGTAGTGAATATGATTTTAACGCAGATCCTCTTAGAGTCTTTTAAGCTATTAGTGATGTATGTTGTAAGTTATACTTGGTGCAAAACCAATTAATGAACAATGTTTCATAATTAAAATTAGTTGTTCTTCATGCTTAGAAACCCTTGGGCATGTCACTAGTTTGGTTTTGTTTACACTGTTATGGTTTTTTGTTCTCGGTACTTGGAAACCCCTGAAAAACGGCTACAAGTTACAAAATGAGATCCAGGTGTGTGAAATAGGTCAAGCTGTTTGATCAATTTTTAAACAGGTCATCTTCCTAGCAATTGATGCATAGTCAAAAGCGAAATATCCAACAGATGGTGATTGGTCCATATGATGGTTGATTACTTGACAACTCTTATCGCAGAAGCCTCGACGAGCCAAGTTGTCAATATTGTTTATCTTGCAAAGTTCATCAATGATGGTCTGAGGCAAGCATGTGTTAAATGGAGTTTAAGTGACATCTCGAAGTAGTGGATGAAGAAAGAGTGATGTTCGCAAATATTCCAGAGTGGATGTGAGTGTTGATGAAGACCAGTGAGACAGAGACCAATTATATCATTGTAATATGTATACTTTATATTGTAATTTGTGATTTATGTAATAATTTTAGCGTTAAAAGGGGAATTGAAACTAACACTTACTATAGTGTGTATATTTCGTTGAGTTGGTGAGATAATTTCTCAACAACCAATCCCCTTGTTTTGGAAACATTTGGATCTCATAAGCACCATAAATATGTGTGTATCTCTATGATCTGTAGTGTGTGTATATAAATTTTCTTTTGTGTGTGTATATCATTTTTTCTACTCATTTTTAATAGAATTTGGCATCACTTTTATATGTTTTGCAAATTATAAGGATTCAACGCTCACTTCAACACATCCATTCAAAGGATCCAATGGCTATGTATTATTTTATGTATTATTTGAACTACATAGCATATAAAAAAAATTCAATGGTATTATATGAACTAGATAGCATACTAAACGATGTTGACAATGTTAGGTCCTTATATTACTAGTATAGTCCCTTATTGTTGTTAGTGTAACCCCCTTATTGCTATTATTGTACCCCTAACCCCCATATTGTTATTATTTTGCCCTTAAATTATTATTGTTAGGTCATCTAGGATTACATTGTGGCCCCACTAGGATTACATTGGGCCCCATGGACTCCTATATATAGAAAGGAGATTTTGTAATTTGAATCATCCAAGAATTGTTCATTTATGTAATGTATTAGAGGTTTCCCCCTCGAAGTGGCTTATTTCTAAGGGGTTGATATCTCTTTTATTTTATTTTTGGAGCTGGTTTCACAACATTTGGATTCTAGGGTTTCGCTGCTCCAAACAGGTCATCGTGGAATTTTCGCTATAACTTGTTTTCTACGAAGGTTCAGAAGCTGAAATTTTTAGGGTGCGAAGCCGAAAGCCTGAGGAACATATTCACAAAATTTCAGAGCTTCGTTCGCCATATTTTTGGAGATATGATCTGTGGAAGGTAGGGCGTTTTGTAGGCTCCTGAATTTCACTTAAAAATTTCATTGCGGAATTATCACTATAATGTTTTTTTACGAAGGTTCAGAAGCTGAAATTTTTAGAACGTGAAGCCGAGATCCTGAAGAACATTGTCGCAAAATTTCAGAGCTTGGTTCACAAAATTTTCGGAGATATGATCTGTGGAAGTTAGGTCTTTTTCAGGCTCTCGAATTTCATCTCAAAGAGGTGAGCATTGGAAAATCTTCATAACTCTCTCTCTGAGCATCAGATTGGAATTCTATAAAAAGAGACAGGAAGTACATGGGCTGTAGTTTCCTATCTATAAATTTTAGAGCCAAAGGAGCAAACAATGACACGTGGCAAGTTGTACAAGTTCGATCTACGGAACCAGTCCATAATTAGGTCATTGTGGGACATTGGACATACCTTTGTCTTGAAGAATCCAAATCAAGTCAGACCTGTGGCATTTGAAAGAAGCTTCAGAGGAATACTACAGGGCCAAATTTCAAATATTAAGGATCTGCAATTATAGAGATAATTCAATTTCAATATAGAGCTCTGCAAAAGCAAGTAAAAGGTGTGTATTTTTTTTCCCGAATTGGATAAGTCTTGTTTGAAGAATCAAGTTGAATTGATTCCAAGGGTATATTGTAGAATAGATATCAGTATTGGTTTCTAAAATGGCCCCTAAAAAGAATTCAACACCCATTAAGCCTTTATAAGGCTCTACTATGACTCATGAATATGAAGAATGGCAACATGACATATCAAAATTACAAGAGCGAGTGCAACAAATTTCACTCTCACAAAGAGCAACAAAAAATGACATGGAAGTTTTGAAGAAAGGTGTGGAAACTAAGATGGATGGTTTGAAGAAAGGCGTAGAATCTAAGATATATGGCATGGAATCTAATATGGATGATATGGAATCTAATATCAATGAAAAAATGGAAAACATGAAGAATGATCTAAAAGTAGAAATGGAAGGTTTGACAAAGTTGATACAAGAAATGTTTCCTAATGGTGAAAAGATATTAGAGGAAACTCATGATGAGAATAAAATAAATGTTAATCGTGATTTCATAAACTCTAATGTTGGCGGGAAGAACCACCATATTCCAAAAATGGATATGAGGAAGTTTGATGGAAAGGATCCTATAACATGGATACTACAGATGGAGCAATATTTTTATCTCCATAATGTGAAAAACACACACAAGGTACGTATTGCAACTTTACATTTAGAAAAAAATACATTTGTATCGTATTGATGGCTTTGCTCCCGTAAAAAAATTGTCACTTGGTCAATTTTTACGAAGGAAATGATAGCACATTATGAGGATACAAAGAGCAACACCTTCTTTAGTCAATTGATAAATCTCAAACAAAAGGATTTAGTGGGGGAGCACATTGAGGACTTCCAAAAATTGAATATAAGGGTAACTAATATTCTAGAGGAATACAGGATTGATCTCTTCATACGTACTTTAAAGGATAACATCCAACATGAGGTTCGCATTTTGGAACCTGATTCATTAGAGAAGGCATTCAGGTTGGCAAGAAAAATTGAATGTAAAATTATGGCGACAAGGAAGCCTACCACTCACTTCTATAAAGAGGAAGTGTTGCTATGCCTAGATTTCCACAACCTACAAGGTTGACACCACAAAAATTGGAAGAAAAAAGAAAAAATGGCTTTGCTACAGTTGTGATAGAAAATACACTAAAGGTCATAAGTGTGCTCAGAAGAAATTATTTTACATAGATTGTGAAGAGGAAGAAGAAAATGAACAAGAAGAGGATATACACCAGGAACCAACCCTAGAAGAGGAATAAATGAGTCTGACCATATCATGTAATGCATTGGCAGGAATTACCACTCCTCAAGCTCTCAAGATAGAAGGAAATATCAAGAAGAAAAAGGTAATAGTGTTGATTGATTCAGGTAGTACCCATAATTTTATTCATTGTAAGGTAGCCAAGGAATTGAATTGTTTCCTATACCCAGCACCAGAATGTCAAATGATGGTTGCAAATGGAGGAACTATAAATTGCTCTGGAAAATGCCATAATATCAAGCTAACCATGGGGGAATATGTATTGAATAGTCCAATGCTTTCCATTCCTATGGGAGGTGCTGATGTTGTACTAGGAGTACAATGGTTACAATCTTTGCGGACGGTAGCTTTTAATTTTCAAGAACTTTTTCTTGAATTTTTTTTTAGAAGGAAAGGAAGTCAAATTACGGGGTATTGCAGTGAAGCCAGGAAAGATAATAAGCTCTAATGTCATGATAAAGCTTCTAAAGAAATAACAATGAGGCGTAATTGCACAATTATGCTCACTAGAAGTTCCAACATCAAAATCATCTATTTCTGCAGATCTCCAACAAGTCTTGGACAATCATTCCAAGGTGTTTGAAACTCACAAAGGACTCCCACCTATTCGTGATCATGATCATGCTATTCATTTGATTCCAGGAAGTGTTCCTCCAAACATCAGGCCTTATAGATATCCTTACTTCCAAAAGAGCGAAATTGAACGTATGATTGCAGAAATGTTAGAGGCGTGTATAATTCAACCTAGTCAAAGTTCTTTCTCTGCTCCTGTAGTATTGGTACACAAGAAGGATGGATCATGGCGAATGTGTCCGGATTATAGGGAGCTCAATAAGCTAACCATTAAAGATAAATTTCCCATTCCTGTGATTGATGAATTATTGGATGAATTACATGGAGCAATTTATTTTACCAAGTTGGATCTTCATTCAGGATATCATCAAATTAGAATGAAGACTGAAGCTATTCCAAAAACAGCATTTCAAACTCATGAGGGTCATTATGAATTTTTGGTCATGCCTTTTGGCCTTACCAATGCACCTTCTACATTTCAAGGGTTGATGAATTCTATTTTCAAACCCTTCCTTAGAAAATTTGTGTTATTTTTTGATGATATACTAATCTACAGCAGGTCTTGGAAGGATCATGTTCAACATGTTGACAGGGTGCTCAAACTATTGCAGGAGAAATAATTATATGCAAAAAACTCCAAATGTTTCTTTGGAGTAGAAGAGGTGGAATATCTGGGTCATATTGTATCTCACGAGGGTGTTAAGGTAGACCCTAACAAAATTAAAGCCATTAAGGAATGGAAAGTCCCCACAACCATAAAGCAGTTGCGAGGATTTCTCCGGTTAACAGGGTATTATTACAAGTTTGTTAAGAGTTATGGGAGAATAGCAACACCTATAACAACATTATTGAAGAAAGATACATTTTCATGGACTCTTGAAGCAACTAAGGCCTTTGAACATCTTAAAGAGGCAATGTGCCTAGCACTGGTCTTAGCTACACTAGACTTTACAAAAACCTTTATTGTGGAATGTGATGCCTCAGGAAATGGAATTGGTGTTGTTTTAATGCAAGAAGGAAGACCCATTGCTTTTGAAAGCCGTCCAATTAAAGGAAAGTATTTATAGAAACCTATTTATGAGAAGGAAATGTTAGCAATATTGCATGCACTAAAGAAATGGCGAACTTACCTAATGGGAAGACACTTCAAGGTAAAAACTGATCATGATAGTCTTAAACACTTTTTGGAACAAAGACTATCATCCGAAGAGCAGCAAAAATGGGTCACAAAGATGTTGGGTTATGACTTTGAAATAATCTACAAAAAAGGAAAGCTTAATGTTGTTGCAGATGCACTCTCAAGAAAGAATGAAGAGGTGGAAGCATTGCTTTGTGCCATTTCTATTATCCAACGAGATTGGATAACTGAAGCAAGAGATGAATGGAAGAAGGACAAAGATGTATGGACACTCATTCAAAAGTTGCAGCAAGATCCTAGTACATCCGATACATTTAGTTGGAAAAATGATTCCTTATGGTACAAAGATCGCTTATATCTTTGTAAGAATTCCCAACTAAAACAAAATATTCTTTTGGAATTGCACACTTCTCCTTTAGGAGGACACTCAGGATTTTTAAAAACTTACCACAGGGTGAAGAAAGATTTTTTTTGGGATGGCCTTAAATATGATATTCAAAATTTTGTAGTGGAATGTTTGATTTGCGAGCAGAATAAAGTTGAGACAATCAAGACCCCGGGTCTTCTACAACCTTTATCCATTCCAAGTCAACGTTGGGAGGAGATTTCAATGGATTTTATCACAGGTTTACCTAAGTCCGAAGGAAAGAGTGTCATCATGTTGGTAGTTGATAGACTTACCAAGTATGCACACTTTTGTGCATTATCTCATCCATTTAAAGCAAGTACAGTTGCTACTACATTTATGGACACAATTCAAAAGTTACATGGAAACCCAAGGGTTATTGTGAGCGACAGAGATCCCATTTTTACTGGAAATTTTTGGACGGAGTTATTTTCTTGTTTGGGTACTCAATTAGTTCATAGCTCATCTTATCATCCTCAATCTGATGGTCAAACTGAGATAGTAAATAAATGTTTGGAAGGATATCTTCATTGTTTTGTATCTGAAAAACAAACACAATGGGTCAAGTGGTTACCTCTCGTGGAATGGTGGTATAACACTTCCTTCCATACTGCAGGAAAGATGACCCCATTTATGGCACTTTATGGATATCATCCACCATCCATCACATCATCTTTAAGAGAAAATTCAAAGGTTCAAGCAAGGAATATCACATCGAGCATCAACAAGAAGTTCTCCAACTCTAAAGGATAACCTGAACTTGGCACAAAATCGAATGAAACAACAGGCAGATCAACATCGCAGTGAGAGAAGTTTTGATGTAGGAGACTGGGTATTTTTACGGCTACAACCATACAAACAAATGTCCCTCAAGCAAGCTAAGAAGAATAATAAATTATCGCCAAAGTACTATGGTCCTTACAATGTGTTGCAAAAGATTGGTACTATGGCATACAAATTGGAGCTTCCTGCTTCTTCATGAGTGCATCCAATTTTCCATGTTTCATGCTTAAAAAAGGTTATAGGTGAAACTCTTCCAGTTCAAACAATATTTCCAGAACTTGATGAGGAAGGAAAAATCATATTGGAACCTGAAGTGATCATAGAAAAAAGAACTCAATAGCTACGGAATCGATCAATTCAGAGTATCTCATCAAGTGGAACAACTTACCCACTGAAGATTCTACATGGAAGGATGAGAATTTTATACAAAAGCACCCGGAGCTACTCAAGCATTGAGGACAACACTTTTGTGAAGGAGAGGGGCATGTTAGGTCCGTACATTACTAGTATAGTCCCTTATTTTTGTTAGTGTAACCCCCTTATTGTTATTATTGTACCCCTGTAACCCCCATATTGTTATTATTGTGCCCTTAAATTATTATTGTTTGGTCAGCTAGGATTACATTGTGGCCCCACTAGGATTACATTGGGCCCCATGGACTCCTATATATAGAAAGGAGGTTTTTTAATTTGAATCATCCAAGAATTGTTCATTTATGTAATTTATTGGATGTTGCCCCCTCGAAGTGGCTTATTTCTAAGGCGATGATATCTCTTTTCTTCTATTTTTGGAGATGGTTTCACAACAGGAAATGCCCCTTTTTAATCAAAATTAACAAATCAGAAACCTTACAATGAGAAGATGTCAATGTAGAATATGGATTAGGTGGACATGTCATGAGAAAAGGTGATGTTTATATCCATGGAGTAATGTTAATGGAGATTTTGACTGGAAATAATCCCACTCACAACTTTTTTTTTGGAAAGGATGAACATGCAAAATGGGTGGGTAGTGCTTTTCTTGAACTAAATAAGAGAAGTTGTCAGTGGGATTCTACTAAGTAGGAAAATTATGAGACTATAGATTATAATGACCTCAACTACCTTAGTCATCTCGTAAGTGTGGGTTTTCTTTGCAAATAATAATCCCTTGAATTACTTACTACTATGATGGATATTATGGGAAAAATACAAAGCCTCAAACACACTTTTCTTGACACTATTGGAAATCCAAATTTCCAACCAGATATAACACATTCATAGGGTTGTGCAAATATTACTCTCAAAAATATTCATGGGGGCCAAAGTCCCTCAACATTCTAGTTTTTTGTTAGAGAGTATCTAAGTCCACTCTTTGTCTTGAAGTCTTGCACATATCCAAATTTCAGAAAATCATGCTCCATCTGTTATTTTGTAAGTCCACTCATAGATAATGCATTTTTCCATTTTCTATAGTAATTATCTTTAGGTAACGCGAGACAAGTCAAATTTTCACACAATAACGGATGGAGCATGAGTTTCTAAAATTTGGATATGTGCAAGACTGTAAATTTTTTCGTGATCATAACTATGCCATTGTTGACTATTCAAAACTAGAGGATGCTATTGTAGTTGTCAAATATCAAACAACTAGGCAATTGTCTTATTCATGTTGATTTTTTGAGGTATCAAATTCTGAAACGAGTACATATTTTCTCAATTCACCCTAAATATCTTTAGGCATATGAAAAATGGTTGATGTGCTCAAGTCAAATTATATTTCTATTGATATTTTGTGTGATATGTTTCAAGATTATGTTGTTTTCTTGGATGAGTTTGTTTTTCTTCATTTGCTCATATACTTTTGTTTCTAATTCATCAAGAGAATGTCATGAGCCATAATTTTCATGCAGTTGAGGAAAGGGATGTCCATGCCAGTGATGAGAGAATATTTATTGGGATGTCAAATCCCATAAGGAAGTATACATACATAGTCATTCATCCTCATGAACCTCAGGAAATGATGTATGACAAGATTCGATGACAGGTTGGCCTTCCCAGCGATAATTGACAACAAGAAGTTGAAGTTCCTGCATAAGAGTTTTTAAATTCCCCATTAAGGATTGAAGTTTATGTGTCTTGATTCAAATGCCTATGTAATATTGGAAATATACTCTGTTTCATTTAAAATAGTTTGGGTAATTTCAGAAACATCATCCACGCAAAGGAATTGACAAAGGATATTGCGCTCTGTTAGAGTGATTTAAAATTCTACCTTTTGAATTTGCTGGTGCAATTTTGAAGGAGGCGATGGAATCCAAAATTGGTCAAACTATGCTTATTTCACTTAATCATCTTTGTGTGTTTAATATTGGATGAAATCATGTTGGATGGATTGGATTGTGGTTTAATTTCTCTGCGCCGAGCAATATTGATAGATTCATTTGTTATGGAATATCCTGGATGGATCATTGACCAAGGTGTCGTCAAGGTAATATATTTGGGGTACTTTTTTGGAAACATTATTTGGAGGTTTGCCTAGAAATAAATGAATCTACTATGCAAATATCTTCGACACTTTGTGAGAAATTGATGGCCAAGCTTCAGTATACTAGAATTACGATATTATATGTAAATGATATGTGTAGGTGGAAGTTGTTATTGATGGTGTGTTGAAGGGTTTTGAGATCATGGTTATTCAACATTGGAGTTGATAATTTCTTTGAGTTTCAAAAAAGGTCATAAAAATATTTGTTAAGCATTGGAAAGTGGAAGGTAAATTATCCTTGCATACAAACTTGAATGTCCAAGAAGGAAAATTTCCATTTGGAGTTGCGCTATGTTAGGTCCCCATCATTTCTTAGATTGGTGAGAACAAATGAATAGGGGTAACATTAGACCAGTCTTTGGAGTCCTAGGACCTAGCCTTCCTGGACTCAGAGAGGGCTCTCTCTATTTTGTGCAAAGGATGTGAACTTGTTTTCTTTTAGGGTTTGATTTTAGGCTAGTTGTTAAGTTTAGGGTTTGTTTGTTTATTTTGGTTGGGTAGATGATCAAGTAGAATAGATGGAGTGAGGGATATTCAAGTAATTGGGCTATGGAGTCTATAAAAGGTCATAGAAAGTTCAAGAATGAATCAGGGTGCATCACAAGGAAAATCTAACATGGTCAAATAGATCTTCAAGGTTTGTGTGAGATTAAATGAATGATAAATTGTGAAAAAAGTAGGGTAAAGGGCAGTTAAGAATCCTTTTTCAAATACTTTAACAAGAAGGGCCTTTAATTCTATTTAGCATAAAGAAGTAATCATAATACAGGGCAAACCAATAACTCTTTGATTAAACTCAAGAAAATAAGCATTCAAGACAAACAATCCAGTGAACTATAGAAGGCAAGAAACTTATAAAACTTCTAATGCTTTCACCTTCAATATTTAGATAACATTTAAGATAGAAATATAACATATATCAAAGAAGAGGGAACTCCTAAACATCATTGATCATAGCCATAAAGACCTCCAAAGAAACCTTTCAAAAATGGACAAAGGGCACGATCAAAACATAACCTCTTTGGTAAAACTAATTAGTGATACTTCAAAGAAAGATCTTAAGAACAATGTTTAAGTAACATCAAACAAGCAGGGCTAACCATAAGAAATATTTGATATCTATTGTATTGAATCATTCATGAGATAAACAAGCCTAAGTGGGTCTAGAGAGAAACTAAGAACTCTCTAAAATGACCTAGCAGAGGAAAACATAGAGGCAGTGAAGAACAAACAGAGCTAAGGTGCCTTTGAAAAACATTTCTTAGTCTAAAACCTTTGTCCTACTGCAATATAGAAGGATGTAAGAAAATGATACATAAGAAAAAAAGAACTGAATAGAAACACATCACCATTAACCATGTTTAGGGATCCTGCAAGCAAGCCTTCTCCATCATCAATCAAAACAAGCCATCCACAAATTCCACAACACCAATTTCTCTTCAATCTCACAAGAGTCATCAAATGCCAAAATTTTACAATAAGGCCCTCATTCTCTATTTATCTAACAAAGGAGGGCAAAAACCCTAACTAGGGTTTGAAAATGTCAAAAATACCCATAAATGTCATTTATGTCTAAGAGACCATGCAAGGCCCAAGACACAAAATATCTCATGAAATAAATGCAAAAATAAATCCTATCACCTAAATTTGGAGTGATTTTCCCCAAAAAACACTAAAATATATTTTTTCCATAAATGAGTGTCTTTTGTTGACTTTTTGCGCAAAAGGGTGCAGCCGTGAGGTCTGAAGGTGCAGCACATGCACAAGAAAACTGGGTCCATTTGCAGCCAAGTTTTAATGGCCTTCCCGATGTCGGAATTGGCTCCGTGATGGCCCGTTGCAAAGTTTGTCGAGTCTACTTTCCAAAACTGCCATTTTTTTATGATTGGGCTCTATTAACGGGTTCAAAAAGTAAATATCCCAAGGCTACGCAAAGCGCAGCGCCAGTCCTGAAAACATGGAAGAAAGGTGAAAATTGGCATGTTTTTGGGCCTTTTGAGGGACCAAAACTGCTCCAAATGACCTGAAATTTCGTGAGCATGTTGCAATTGGGCTGAGGATTCAAAAAATGTATTTTTTTCCTCCTGAGGATGCTTTTAGGAAAAGTGTAGCACCAAGGGTGTTGCGCTTTCGACCGTTCAAATCAACAAAAACCAAAATTTTCAAAAAGTTCCCAACATTTGTGAGTATCTTATTCATGGAGTTTGGGATGCTTGTAGAGAAGCATCAACTAATATCTCAAATTTTTCTTGGTATTTTTCCTCCTTGAGTGCTTGAATTTCAGCAAGGGCTCCTTTGAGCTTGGCCCTTGCAATTTGATTTTGCAATGCATAGTGCTTGGCCATCTTTTTCTATAGGCCAAGGTCCCTTTTTGTCTTCTTCAGTTGCTTGTGTTCATCCTTATAATATTTAATGATGTACCTTGCCATGCTAGGGATTTTTGTAGATTGCTAATTTCTACATCTTTGTTCTGGAGCAGTATGCTAGTGACCCTCTCCTCATCTTCATTTTCACTGTCAAGGTCAATATGAATGAGTTAAAATTCCTTTTCAACCTCATGCTAATTTTTTTCTTCTTCCTTCACCTTTTGTTTGCCTTTATCTGGTGGCTTAATGGATGTGGAAGGCATGGCCCCTTTCCTTTTAGAGGCAGCAAACACATATCTTTCTCCTCTTTGGTATGTCAAAGTAAAAGGTTTGATTGTGATCATTTTGGTGTCTTCAACATGGTTGCCATCTTGACTGTCATTATCACTGCTATCCTTAATATCCTCATGGATTTTATAGCTGACATCATTTGTCTCTATGTCTTCCTCTTCATTACCTTGACTGCTACTTACCTCATTAGCTTCAATATCAGCTTCATTGTTTCCCTCTTCACTGATTTCTACACTATCATCATTACCACTGTGAGGAGCCTCATCAAACTTTGTTTCATTGTCTTCTATCTCCATGTTTTCTGCACTATTCTTTGTAGTACATTCATCTTGTTCATCATTATTGCTAGGAGTCTCATGGTTGTGATCTTTACTACTATTATCAAACTCTTCATTTTCTTCACTATTATCATCAGCTTCACTGATATTTTGGTCCTTGGTGTCACTGCTGTCATTGGCATCATTATTTCTATCAATCACCATGTTTTCTGCTTCATCACTGTCCTCTTTGATTCCAGCATCGTCACTGCCCCTATCACTACTAGGAACGTCACTATTTTTACTGTCATTATGGCTCTTAGTTTCACTACCACCATCATCATCATATGTCTCTCTGTCACTTCCTTAATTTGTGTCCATACTATCTTCTGCCTCTTCATCCTCAACATTTCCTTCTTCTCCTGACATTTTTGAGTATTGTTGATTTTGAAACAAACCCTAACTCTTCTTGTGATTTTGATATGAAAAGTGAGTTGGAATGATGGTGAAAGGAAACCTTTGTGAGTGAGTGAGAGGGATAAATGAAGATGTAAGTGTATCAATGTGAGGGAGAGCTAGAACTCAAGGACAAACATCAGCTACTTGTTATAATTTTTCTCTGATAGTAACTTGGCATAAAGATTTAGGGTTTTCACTCCTTTAGGGTTTGGTCAATTCCTCTTATCATAAAACCATCAAAATTCACTGGAGGAAAATGCAAGACATCCACCTACCAATTTAGAAATTCCCTTGAAAACACTTGATAGCAGCTTGGAGGTGTTTTTTGGCATTTTGGGCATTTGCAGGTGAAGGAGGAGCTTCAGGCCGAAAGCATAGTGCCTACATGAAGATTTGGGATTCTCTGCCTAATGCGTAGTGCCTGCACACAAATTTGGGCTTCCCTACCCAATGCGTAGTGCCTGAATGCCTCTCAGGTCTATCAGGTTGTGAACGCGCAAAGTCTGCATGCGTTTCGGGCCTGTTAGGCTGCTGAAAGCGTATTGCTGAAAGAAAAGCACGGTTGTTTGTCGAGCCTGTCGGGCTTCCTGGGCGAACACATAGCACGCCTCTAAATGCACAATGCATGTCTCTAAACATGCAACGTAGTGCAATTTTTCACAGGGAATTCCTCCGAACACGCAACACCTGAACCTGAACATGCAATGTTGCCCTGAACACGCAGCACCACAACATTTTGCCTAGTTTTGACTTAAAAACTAAAATTTCATCTTTTCTTGAAAACTTTAACTCTCTGCAAGTGAACCATGATTGATGAGAACTGTGCAATGAATTCTATGGGTTTGTGAATTGATTTTTAAGCTTTGATAGACTATTTTCTGAGGTTTTGAGCCTTTTTTTTTTTTTTTATTGACATCTCTTTATGCCATTGCCTACAGGTTGATGAAGTGATGAATTTTGATCTTTATTTTGGTCAAGGAGGCATGATATGTTGCTTTTGACACTTTTTTGATGATTGCACACAACAACAGCTTCACTTTCTTTAACATTTTTTTCTTGCAGCATGGAATTGAACTTACCTCTTTTGCTCATTTAGGCATGACAACCTTTTAAATATCTTTGAGAGGTTTTCTCACAACAATATTTTCAAAACCTTCTTCTGTCTACACCATGGAGTTTTAAATCCTCTTATTCTTGGCAGGTGACTGAAAACCTTGGCTTTATCCTTCTCACTGATACTCTTTCATATTTTCTCTGCAGGTTTTTCTTGAGTCACTTTGGAAAACTCTAGAATGCCTGCACACACTAGCAGCTTCTAAATATTCCTCTGCTCCCATTTCTGCATTTGATCGCTATATTGGCACTTTGTTGGATTGCCAAGTGTAAAACCCTAGTTTTCTATCTTCCTTACTGCAAGATGTCATATTTAGGCACAAACCACTTAATTACAACTCAATTGTGCAATCAAACAATGTTTAGAAACACCTTGCACTGATGTCAAATGGATATGGAGGTCGGTAATGAAATGGTCAATTTGCTTGTGAATGAGATGAATGGGTGAGGCTCGGTATATCAAGTTGAATAAGAGGCTAAACAAATTAATTACAACCTCAACTTGTTCAATTACCCTTTGTTTTGATTGATACTCTTCATAAGTGAAAAGAGTGAGTTTCAAGCATGAAATTTAGGGTTTTCTCCTTAGGGTTTGATTCCATTCATTTAAATAATGACAAAATGCTTGAAGGATGGGTGGATAACTTGTACTTAGCCCTAAATATGTTTGGAGGATCCTCAGCAATATTTTGGAAGCTTTTTAGGTGATTTGAGTGGTTAGAGGGCTTAGAATCTTTTCCTATCCAAAGGCACAACGCCAGTTTCTGAAGGCGCAGTGCCTCTTTCTAAAGGCGCATCGCCTTTCTGTAGAGGGAATTTGGAGACCTTCTTAGTCTCTAAATTGGGCCCATAATAGCTCGTTAGAAACCTTATCCTGTCTAATTTCGAAATATACCTTTTTTCTCTCTAATTGGAGTCTATTTGACCCATCAAAAGTGGATTCTCTCAAGACTGGTCAAAAAGTGTTGAATGATGGTGCAAAAATGTAGAGTGTTGGTGCAGACAACTTTGTGAGGCCTTCCTCAACTCCAAATTGAGATAATGATAGCTCATTGGAAATATATTTTAATCTAGTTATCATTTTCAGATCAAGAAATTCATTTGGACACTCGAGCTGTGAGAAAACCTAATTTTCCCAAGGTCACTCCAGAAGTGCAGCAATTCTCCCGTGACACCTATATTTTTTACATTTCTCTAAAACCACGACACCTGTGTAAAATTGGAAGGAGGTTTTTCTTTTTGGACCTATTATGGACAAAACCCTCTCTCACTTTTGTGAAATTAATCCCTGTTGGTAAGAAACATAGTTTGAAGAAAAACTGGCCCTAGGTGATGGGAATGAGTTAGGCTATAGGTAACGCTAGATGGAAAATGGAGTTATGGGCGAGCGAAAACAGAGTAATGAGGACATAGGCAGGAAAAATGATGGAGATGAATGACACAAGCCTATAAGGATTCTTTTTAGGAGTGACAGGGCGACCATGGAATGGAAAACTGATGAAATAGTGAAAAAATTTCCATAAGGATAATGAAGGCAATGATATTTCTAAAACTCACAATGTTCAAAGAATGTTTTTTAGAAATATAGAACCAATATTTAGTCATATATAGATAATGAAAAATATTGATGACTAACAGTGGCTCCACTTGGGGAGGGTAGCTCCTTTTTAGGAGGTGTCCAGAACCTCAGAGCTCGGATCTCTGAGTTTTGAAGACCAGTGCCTTACTTGCACTTTACAGATTTGTCTTCCTTCATTTTCTGATGTGATCTTGAAGCTATGATCTCAAAAAATATGAAAATAAATGTTTGCTTCAACCTCATTTCTACCTACCCATCATACTTTGCCTAACATTTTTTCTTCTTTTGGGTGCACTTGGAGTGGAAAACCCTTGACATGCTTTTCTTTTGAAAGCATAAATAACTATCTACTTGTACCCTTATCACTTCCAAGGGTTCAAATTAGGCTGATGAACTCTTTCATTCTCTATCTAGTCTACTTATCTATCAAGATTAAGCTGTTTGCTGGATTTTTATTCTCTAGCCTACTAACATGAAATTTAAAACTTGATCAAACCAGGATTAAGCACTCTAATTTGTCATGGGTTGTGGCATTTGGACAAGCTGCAAACAGACATTATTTTTGTACAATCAAAACTAGAAAGCATGAGGGCTGTGATTTAGAACTTGTTAGGCATCCCTCTCTTTCTCTTTGGTTCGAATTTGAGAATTGAGAACCAACACCTTTTCCTAATATATCCTACTGACAAGTCAAGTTTAAATAGTTTGACAAGTCTTCTTTCACTAATCTATCAGTAAAAATTCAAAACATGTTTAGCCATGATTAGGCTAGATGACTGAACAAGACTCTTTTCTCAACTAGTAGTGGCATTTAGACTTGCTCACTTTCAGCAAAACTCTTTTTTGGATATGGGGTTGTACCACTTCTTTAAATCTGCCCTCTTTTTCTTATTTTCCTTGTTTTTATTTTTTTATTATTTTGGATCAGCATTCTAAGACTAAAGACTAGAAATATGCTCATATTTTTGAGCTTATTTTCATTCCTATCTATCTTAATCTAACCTATACATGATATATATTCATTTGGTGAACTCTCTTTTCCAATATAGCCAATCAAGTAGATGATTCCATAAGTGATCTTGGCTTAGTTCTTTGAGTGTGTTGAAAAAATCAAAAGGCCACTCCTACCTTACTTTTTTTTGAACAGTAGCACCTAAAATTTTTCTTATACCTTGCATCAAACTTCTCCTAACATGTTTCACTCCCTCTTCAAATGTCTCTAAGCAAGCAGCGAAAGGATCTTGGAATAATACTTGAGTAGGAGGATTTGAGAAATATACTTCATTCAAGACTACTCCTTCCTTCACTTGGCTATGCTTGGGATTATTTTGGACAAGAAAATCCAACTCTTCTTCATGATCATCTATGCTGGCAGCCTCATCATATATTGCAATATTATCCTCCAACAAACCTGATGTATTCTGATTTAGTAGGCTGAAATATGTGTGAAGGTCATCATGTTGATGGGCAGGAGTACTCTTTGGTTGTAAATCCTCTTAGGAAGGTAACATAAAAACTCTTTTGTGATTATCAACTTCCAAGCCTTCATCTGCAATTTGAAATTCTATGGGACTTGGTGGCTGCAAATCTGGACCTAAGGAAGATTCTATGTCACCAATGATTTCCTCAACCATCTCAGGAAAGTAATCCTTATCAACAACTTGCTCAATAAGTTCATTATCTTCCCCAATCTCAACATCAAAACTGAAATACTGTTGATTTCCAATCACATGAAAATTATTCTTGATGGACTGAAATGAATTAGAACAAAGAGGCAAGGATGCTTCACTTACTTCCAAATTTTCTAGACTTTCCTCATCAGTGTCATAGCTAATATGTATTAGCTCATTACTTTTTTGATGAAACTGAATTTCCTCCCACAAACAAGCTATTGATTGCTCTGCAAGGTTAGCTTATGTTTGGAGAACATGACCATCATCATACTGATCAAAATTTGGAAAATCATCAAAATAAGTAATGTCACCAATCAAACATATTGGATTATCAAATTGTTTCTATTTGAGTTGATCTACAAGTCCATTTTCTGAACTGTGGTAGCTGATATTGGTAGGAGAATAAATAGAAATGTTCTACTCACATTAAGGTTTAGAGGCTGGCTACAGGTTTAAAATCTGATTAATTTTCTCTTCAGTTAAAAGAGGAGGCATTTTACTCTTTCTATGGACAGAAACATGATGTTTATCTTCCCTTTGTGACTGATCACAAGGTTGAAGGTTTTCTTTCTCTTTTGAAGGCTGATTCTGAGGCTGAATGTCTTCTTGAGCCTCACCTAGAAGAGATGTTAAGTCATTACTTATGCCTTCAGAGAGATCCTGAAGATCTTCCTTTACTTCCTGATTGATTTCATCCTCAACCAACTCTTCTTGGCTGTCATGATAGTTATCTTGAGTATGAAATGCATGAATTTCCTCTAATAGATCTTCAGGATGCCAATTTCCTAAATCTTCATCAATGTTTACAAGGTATTGTATGATCTCTTCAGATTGATCGCAAAAAAATTTCAGCTAATGATAGAGATGGACAATATTATTTATAATGTTCATAAAGTACCTTGTGGAAATCCTTCAAAGAAAACAAGGTACCAGGGTCCAAGCCTTCATACCATTCCCTTGCCTTACCCTCTAATGTTGCCATAAACATTTTCATGAGGCAGTCCTCGTGTCATTCAAATTTTAACCTCCATACATGTAAATGAAATTTGATGAGATGTAACGAGGGGTCATCAACTCTTTCATATTGAAATATAGGTAGGTTTTTTATCCAATTTATTTGAGGCATTTTGTGTGGGAATCCAGGGATATGATCTCTACCAATTGGAGCATATCTTCCTTGTATTCTTAGATCCATGTTTGTAAATAAAAAACAGGTCATTGTATCTTTTCAACCAGTCTAGAGTTCTCTACCAGTGGAGTCTTTAGGTCTATTGAGAGTTGTGGAGTTGCTAGGTGGAAGATTTTGACTTTTCTGTCCACCATAAACAATACTAGGATTGATTAATGCATTCCTAGGGGAGTCTTTGAGAACTAGTGGGGTCAACAAGGCTACTGAAGACCAGTGGAGTCACCAGGTGGATGATGTTTACTATTTTAAGGATTTAATTGTTGTCCACCATCAACAACTAAATACCAATCTAAGGATGTTTGTGGGTTTTATAAGGTCTTTAGGGATACTTAGGATTTTACTGACTCAGAGGTCCCACTGTGATCGCCATTATGTTAGGTCCCCATAATTTGTTAGATTGGTGATAACAAATGAATAGGGGTAACATGAGACCAGTCTTTGGATTCCTAGGACCTAGCCTTCCTAGAATCAGAGAGGGCTCTCTCTATTTTGTGTAAAGGATGTGAACTTGTTTGCTTTTATGGTTTGATTTTAGGCTAGTTGTTAAGTTTAGGGTTTGTTTGTTTGTTTATGTTGGGTAGATGATCAAGTACAATAGATGGAGTGAGGGATATTCAATTCATTTGGCTATTGAGTCTATAAAAGGTCATGGAAAGTTCAACAATGAATCACGGTGCATCACAGGGAAAATCTAACATGGTCAAATAGATCTTCAGGGTTTGTGTGAGATGAAATGAACGATAAATTGTGAACAAAGTAGGGCAAAGGGCAGTTAAGAATACTTTGTAAAATAATTTAACAAGAAGGGCCTTTAATGATTTTCAACATAAAGAAGTAATCATAAGACAGGGCAAACCAATAACTCTTTGATTAAACTCAAGCAAATAAGCATTCAAGACAAACAATTCAGTGAACTATAAAAGGCAAGAAACTTGTAAAACTTCTAGTGATTTCACCTTCAAGATTTAGAAAACATTTAAGATAGACATATAAAATATATCAAAGAAGAGGGAACTCCTAAAAATCATTGATCATAGCCATAAATACCTCCAAAGCAACCTTTTAATAATGGACAAAGGGCATGATCGAAACATAACCTCTTTGGTAAAACCTAATTAGTGATACTTCAAAGAAAGATCTTAAGAACAATGTTTAAGTAACATCAAACAAGCAGGGCTAACCATAAAAAATATTTGATATCTATTGTATTGAATCATTCATGAGATAAACAAGCATAAGTGGGTCTAGAGGGCAACTAAGAATTCTCTAAACTGACCTAACAGAGGAAAACATAGAGGCAGTGAAGAACAAACAGAGCTAAGGTGCCTTTGAAAAACATTTCTAGTCTAAAACCTTTGTCCTACTACAATATAGAAGGATGTAACAAAATGATACATAATAAAACAATAACTGAATAGAAACACATCACCATTAACCATGCTTAGGGATCCTGCAAGCAAGCCTTCTCCATCATCAATCAAAACAAGCCATCCACAAATTCCACAACACCAATTTTTCTTCAATCTCCAAAAAAATATGTATTACTCAAAAGAGTCATCAAATTCCAACCTTTTACAATAAGACCCTCATGCTCTATTTATCTATCAAAGGAGGGAAAAACCCCTAACTAGGGTTTGAAAATGTCAAAAATACCCATAAATGTCATTTATGTCTAAGAGACCATGCAAGGCCCAAGACACAAAATATCTCATGAAATAAATAAAAAATAACTCCTATCACCTAAATTTGGAGTGGTTTGCCCCAAAAAATACTAAAATATATTTTTTCCATAAATGAGTGTCTTTTGTTGACTTTTTCACAAAAGGGCATAACAGTGAGGGTTGAAGGCATAGTGCATGCAGAGGAAAACTGGGTCCACTTGCAGCCAGGTTTTGATGGCCTTCCCGATGTTGGAATTGGCTCCGTGATGGCTCATTGGAAAGCTTGTCAAGTATAATTTCCAAAAATACCCTTGTTATTCTTATTGGGCTATATTAACCTGTTGAAAAATTAAATCTCCCAAGGCTTCTCAAAGTGCAACGCCAGTCCTGAAAACATGGTAGAAAGGTGAAAATTGGCATGTTTTTGGGCATTTTGAGGGACCAAAACGGCTCCAAATGACCTGAAATTTGGTGAGCATGCTGTAATTGGGATGAGGATTCTAAAAATGTAAATTTTCCCTCCTAAGGATGCTTTTAGGAAGAGCGTAGCGCCAAGGGTGTTGCGATTTCGACCCTTCAAATCAACAAAAACCAAAATTTTCGAAAAGTTCCCAAATATTGTGAATATCTTCTTCATGGAGTTTAGGATGCTTGTAGAGAAGAATCAGCTAATATCTCAAGGTTTTCTTGGTGTTTTTCCTCCTTGAGTGCTTGAATTTCAGCAAGGGCTCCTTTGATCTTGGCCCTTGCAATTTGATTTTGCAATGCATAGTGCTTGGCCATCTTTTTCTGTAGGCCAAGGTCCCTTTTTGTCTTCTTCAGCTGCTTGTGTACATCCTTATAATACTTAATGATGTACCTTGCCATGCCAAAGCTTCTTTGTAGATCGTTAATTTCTGCATCTTCTCTTTGGACCAGTATGCTAGTGACCCTCTCCTCATCTTCATTTTCACTGTCAAGGTCAATATGAATGAGTTCAAATTCCTTTTCAACCTCATGTTGATATTTTTCTTCTTCCTTCATCTTTTGTTTGCCTTTATCCAATGGATTAATGGATGTGGAAGGCATGGCCCTTGCCTTTTAGAGGTAGCAAACACATGTATTTCTCCTCTTTGGTATGTCAAAGCAAAATGTTTGATTGTGATCATGTTGGTGTCTTCATCATGGTTTCCATCTTGACTGTCATTATCACTGCTATCCTTACTATCCTCATGGCTTTTATGGCTACCATAATTTGTTTCCATGTCTTCCTCTTCATTACCTTGACCTTAATCCCAGGGAGCCTCATCAAACTATGTTTCATTGTCTTTTGTCTCCATGTTTTCTGCACTATTCTTTGTACTGCCTTCATCTTGTTCATCATTACTGCTAGGAGTCTTATGGCTGTGATCTTTAATTATATTATGAAACTCTTCATTTTCTTCACTGTTATCATTAGCTTCACTGATATTTTGGTCCTTGTTGTCACTTCTATCATTGGCATCATTATTGCTATTAGTCACAATATTTTTTGCTTCATCACTCTCCACTTTGTTTCCAACATCATCACTGCCCCTATCACTACTAGGAACATCAATGTTTTTACTATCATTGTGGCTATTAGTTTCACTTCCACCATCATCATCATCTGTCTTTCTGTCACTTCCCTCATTTGTGTCCATACTGTCTTTTTCCTCTTCATCTTCAACATTTCCTCCTTCTCCTGATATTTTTGAGTGCTGTTGTTTTTGAAACAAACCCTAGCTCTTCTTATGAAGTTGATATGAGAAGTGAATTGGAATGATGGTGAAAGGCAGCCTTTGCAAGTGAGTGAGAGGGATAAATGATGGTGAAAGGCAGCCTTTGCAATAGAGTGAGAGGGATGACTGTGAGGGAGAGCTAGAACTCAAGAAAAAACATCAGCTACTTGTTATAATTCTTCTTTGATAGTAACTTGACATGAAAATTTTGGGTTTTCACTCCTTTAGGGTTTGGTCAATTCCTCTTATCATCAAACCATCAAAATTCACTGGAGGAAAAATAAAGACATCCACCTATGAATTTAGAAATGCCCTTGAAAATCCATAGCATCTTGGAGGTGTTTTTTGGCATTTTGGGCATTTGTAGGTGAAGGAGGAGCTTTAGGCCGAAAACATAGCGCCTGCATGCAAATTCAGGCTTCTCTGCCCAATGCATAGTACCTGCATGCAGATTCAGGCTTCCCTTCCCAAGGCGTAGCACCTGCAGGCCTCTTGGGTAAGTCGAGTTGTGAACGTGCAACATCTACACGTGTTTCGGGCCTGTCAAGCTGATGAAAGCATAGTGCTAAACGTGCAACGCGGTAGGTTGTCGAGCCTGTCGAGCTTCCTAGGCGAACGTGAAATTCGCCTCTAAACATGTAGCATGTGTCTTTGAATGCACGTCGCAGTGTAATTTTGCACAGGGAATTCCTCCGAACGCGCAGTGCCTAACCCTGAATGCGCATCATTGCCCTAAATGCGCAGCGCCACAAAATTTTGCCTAGTTTTGACTTAAAAACTCAAATTTATTATTTCTTTAAAAAATTCAACTCTCTGCAAGTGAAACATGATTGATGAGAAGTGTGCGATGAATTCTATGGGTTTGTGAATTTATTTTTAACCTTTGATAAACTATTTTCTATGGTTTTAAGTCTTTTTTCTTTTTTACTGACATCTCTTTATGACATTGCTTGCAGGTTGATGAAGTGATGAATTTTGATCTTTATTTTGGTCAAGGAGGCACGATATGTTGCTTTTGACCACGGGGCTCTTGTGGGAGCAATACCATATCACGTGGGTTCACATTGGGGGATATATAATGAGGAAAAAGTGACATAATATATTGGGGGATATATAGGGGGTGGAGGGTTTTTATATTGGCATGTATAAAAAATTGAACTCAAAGTTAATGAAAAAATATAAAGGGGTATAAAAAATGTTAATGAAAAAATAGATACTTATAATATATAGTGAAAGTAGGGGTTTTATAAATTAGGAAGGAGTATTGGATTTATATTGGTAGGGGTTTAAATAATGTGCTTTTTAGAGGTATTTTCCAATTTATACTCAAATTAAGGGTATTGTTTAATATCCCATGATCGCACGTGATATGTTATAGGTTCATTGGTGAAGCCCCTGTAGTATCTGCCACCTCTGTGATTACACACATGTTCGGCGTCACTTTCTTGATGTTTTGCTTCTGACAGGCGATTTGAACTTACCTCTTTTCCTTTTTTAGGGATGACAACCTTTTAAATACCTTTGAGAGGTTTTCTCACAACAGTATTTTCAAAACCTTCTTCTGTCTGCACCATGGAGTTTTAAATCCTCTTGTGCTTGGTAGGTGACTTAAAACCTTGGCTTTATCCTTCTCACTGATACTCTTTCATCTTTGCTCTACAGGTTTTTCTTGAGTCACTTTGGAAAACTCTAGAATGCATGCACACACCAGCAGCTTCTAAATCTTCCTCTGCTCCCATTTCTACAATTGATTGTTGTATTGGCACTTTGATGGATTTCCAAGTGTAAAACCCTAGTTTTCCTATATTCCTTGCTGCAAGATGTCATCTTTAGGCACAAACCACATAATGACAACTTAGTTGTGAAATCAAACAATGTTTAGAAAAAGCTTGCACTGATGTCAAATGGATATGAAGGCAGGTAATGAAATGGTGAATCTTCTTGTGAATGAGATGAATGAGTGAGGCTAGGTATATCAGGCTGAATAAGAGGCTAAAAAACTTAATGAAAACCTCATCTTTTGCAATTACCGTTTGTTTTGACTGATACTCTTCATAGGTGAAAAGAGTGAGTTTCAAGCAGTGGTTTCAAGCATGAAATTTAGGGTTTTCTCCTTAGGGTTTGATTCCATTCATTTAAATAATGATAAAATGCTTGAAGGATGGGTGGATAACTTGTACTTAGCCCTAAATATGTTTGGAGGACCCTGAGAAAGATTTTAGAAGCTTTTGAGGTGATTTGAGTTGTTAGAGGGCTTAGAAGCTTTTCCTGTCCAAAGGCGCAGCACCAGTTTCTGAAGGCACATTTCCTTTTTATAGAGGGAATTTGGAGGCCTCCGGGTGTCCAAATTGGGCCCATGATAGCTTGTTGGAAATCTTATCCTATATAGTTTCCAAAAATACCTTTTTTTCTATGATTGGAGTTGATTTGACCCGTCAAAAGTTGATTCGCCCAAGACTGGTCAAAAACTACTGAATGATTTGCAGAAATGCAGAGTGATGGTGCAGACAACATTTGGAGGCCTTCGTCAACTCCAAATTGAGCACATGATAGCTCATTAGAAATTTCTTCCAGTCTAGTTATCATTTGACTCATCAAGCAAGTCATTTGGACACTCTAGCTATAAGAAAACCTGATTTTCCCAAGGTCACTCTAGAAGTGGAGCAATTCTCCCATGACACCTGTATTTTTGAAATTTCTCTAAAACCATGACACCTGTGTAAAATCTAAAGGATTTTTTTCTTTGGTCAGAAACATAGTTTGAAGCAAAACTGGCCCTAGGTGATTGGAATGAGTTAGGCGATAGGTAACCCTAGATGGAAAATGGAGTTATGGGCAAGGGAAAACAAAGTAATGAGGAAATAGGAAGGAAAAATGATGGATATGATAAGGAGTCTTTTTAGGAGTGACAGGGCGACCATGGAATGACAAACTGATGAAATAGTGAAAAATTTTCTATAAGGATAATGAAGGCAGTGAGATTTCTAAAAATCACAATGTTCAAAGAATGTTGTTTTTAGAAATCTAGAACCAATCTTTAGTCATCTACAGATAATGAAAAATATTGATGACTAACACGCTAGAGGTATATCGTTCTCACACTATTTATTTTATGAAAAAACTACGTTCACTTGTACTGTCAAGAGATTCAACACTTTAGAACTTTAATTGTAGTTTGAAGTTAAACTGACATCCATGATGAGTGAATCTTTGGGCAGAGCATTCGGTTTCTTAGAAATTATTTTGGCTCTTATGAAATCTGATACTGAAGTATGAGATGAATGTACCCAGCTTGAAGACAGGTTGTGAATCATGACAGTTAACCTTTGGTATTAATATCTGCAATGAGATGATGTGCCAAACACACTATGACCTTTACATGTGAAATATTGATGCCTATATATTCTATTTCAAGGATTTTCATAGCTCCTCAAATGTTTTTTTAAAGGGTCCTAGCTCAATGTAAGAGCACCTACTTTGTAAGCAGGAGGTTAGTAGTTTGATTCTACTATTCCCTAATATGAATTAATCAATAATATTGTATTTTATTTTTAATTAAATATTTTCTATATTTATTTATTTCAATGGTGAGATTTTTCTGGATCCATTGTTATATATTGTCTTTAAAGAGACAAACGACATATTGTTTCTTTAAAGAAAATATGTTTTTAATCCAACTATTGTCTTTAGAGAGAAAAAAATAAAATTAGATAAAATTGTCTCCGAAGAGACAAAAATGAAATTGTCTTCGAAGAGACAATAACACTTGTGTTATATATTGTATTTATAGAGACAATTTTTTAAGACAATAATTTGAGACACTCGCTTAAAGACAATATTTAAGACAATACACAAGTTTTTTTTTTGTCTCAAGTGAAGACAATTTATCTAGAAATTGTCTCAAATATTGTCTTAAAACCCCCTTTGTGTTATAGTGTTGTATATTTTCCAATATATATATATATATATATATATAATTTTAGAAAATCAACATCATAAAATTTTTGCAGAAATTTTCACACTTATTCACAAAAACAATCAGACAATTTGTGCTCAAGAAACAAATTTCCACACTTATCCACAAGAACTTTCAATCAAACATAGACGTTGTGGTAATGCAAGGAATTTACACACTTATCCACAAGAATACTCAATCAACCAGATACGCTAGTGCTCGGGCAAGAGATTTCCACATTTATTCACGAAAATAACCAATCAACCAGAGACATCGCCCATATATAGGAGATCCCACACTTATCCCATATACATCGAGAATAGTCAATCAGCCATAGATTGCATGGTCATGCGAGCAATTTACACCCTTATCCACAAGAATATTTAATCAACCGCAGATGTTGTATTTCACATGAACACATTTCATGAGAAAATCCAATCAGCTACAAACGTCTTGCCTTTCAAAGAAAATCCATTTTGGAGTTATGCAACCATAAAAGAAATAAAAATTCCCAACACTCTTTTGATAAGAAGGAATGTCTTACTTCAAAAATGTAAACACCATTTTTTCAAGTAACCATTTCCTATCTATTATTGGATAGAGATTTCCATATTTTATTTTGAACATTGATTGTCAATGAGGAAGGTTGCCCATCCTTTAAAATCAATGATATAAATAACTTGAAAAGAGTGTCACCTTACCTCGGAAGTTCTTACGGTTCCAAGTACAATGATGAGAAATCAAGGGAAACTTAGACAAGCCACCACTATATCCTTAGTGTTTTTCACTATCTTAGTTTAGAGTATGGATGACCCTTGTCATTGGGGGCCTTCCCTAAGGTCAACTAATTTCAATGCTTTATATTACAAAGTGGGAGCGAGTGAAAGTTTTGTTATTTTATTATCTAACTTAGCCTTATGATTAATTTATCTAGTTCACAACTTAAATCTTATATCCAATTAGCCCTAAAGATCACATGATCTACAACACAAGGTTAAATAAATGCAAAGGTACTTCCAGAATAATATTGTCTCCAAGACAACTAGGGGGTACTTTTACTTAAAGGGAAATGAATCTTTCTTTTGTTCACAAGAAATAATAGAGAAAGCAATCACACACTTAAAGAAAATAACAACAGGTAAGAACTTACCTCTCTAACCTTGTCATTCCACACTATGGAGCAAAAACAATATTTGGAAATTTAAAACCTATGATAAGACCTTAACTACTATGCTCTGAGAATATTTTCCACATTGCAAGAAAGGAGATCATCCATCACCAAATCCTTAGACAAGAGACAAGAGAAAATAATTTTTATTCCAATTGCTTCCAACCAATCTACAATTTAGTGGAGGTTCTTATTTATAGCTAAAGAACTCAACAAACCCTGCAATAAAATAGGATTATATATCTAACCACACACACACACACACACACATACACATATATATATGATTAAATATATAACCACACACACACACACACACACACGGATATATATATATATACATATATGCTCAAAATAATAATATCCTCTAACAAACTAGAGAGGATCTACTCAATAACAATATAATATGGTGGAATAATTCCACAGACAAGAGAATATATGTCTCTACAAATTGGATGTCCTTGTAGAAATATGTTTGACTTGTGATCTAATCATTAATATACTAGTACATCCTCAAGCAAGTGATAAAAAAATGTAGTGATAATTGTGAAAATTTTCAAATACTATTGTAGTTTCTAGTATTATTCTCATACCTGAGTATATTTCAACAAATACTAAATACAAAACTATTGTAACTTCACTGAAAATTAATATCACGGGAAGTAAGAAAATATTGCACACACACATAAAAATGAACATCAATAATTTTGGACAAATGTCCCTCGAAAGAACCCAATGGTAAAACTAGTGTAGTGGATGAGAATTTTATTATTATTCTTTAGAAAAATCTATGGTTGAAAATTTACAACTCCTTGTCATAAACTGGAAAAGTTTCGATAATTATTCTCTAGCTATTAGCACATAAAAACACTTGGAAGGAACTCAACCTCCCTCTGTAAGATAACTTGACTGTCCTGAGATAGGTCAACCTCCCTTTGCAAGTGTGTACGACCTCACACATGCAACCTTGGTTGAAGGAAATTCGGCCTCACAACCTCTAGAAAACGTGGCCTCCTCTAGAAAATAAATTTAACCTAACCATCGACCTTCCTTAGAATAAATGGTGCTAAGAAACTGTCTCTTTCTCCCATATGTGCGAATAAAAACTTAGCTTTAAAAAACCCTTATGCATAAGAAAAATTTTGGCTTCCTGCAGAAAAATAAAAATGGTAATTTTTCTCCCTTTGGATCTCAGAAACAGGAAGAAATTGATGAAAAATTTGTCTCCAAAAATATTCACTCAATCACTGTTAATTCCTTGTTGTTGGGTATCCTACACACTGTCGTTGTGCCCTTTCTATCACTGCAAATACATGTCTCTGATATCTTCTCCAAATGCCCATTAATTTCCTCTTCTAATCTCTTGTTGAGAAATCAATTGCCACAATATAATCGCAATCGATGCCTCAAGATAATTTTGACCCCTCAAAATAACTTTTCTAGAAGCCAGTAGAGGAAAATCGATTTACCTCAATTAATCACGATTAATTTAGCCATTTCCATAAGTTAGACTTAAGAAAATCAATAAATTTACTAATTAATTCTAATTAAGGTAATTTCCTTAGAAATATTTCTATGTACTAGAGAAAATTAATCCACTTGTGTCACTAGCCTCATAAACACCACCTGATACTAGAACACCTTCCCAAGCTACATGAGCTAATAATTCCTCTTAGCAAGGAAGGTGTTTTTCATAACACCCAACTTGTCTGTGAGGAAGATGAATATCACCTTCCCCAATGCCTTCTTCATAATGTCTATTATATGCTACCTACTCATTTGAAGGCATTTACTGTAGCTGAAAAATCATGCATTGTACAAAATTCCTACTGAAGTGGTACCTAATTTATATATTCTTGGACATGTCATGAAACACTAGATTATCAAATAACCTGATTCAACTCTTATTTTCACAATGTATCATTGTCATCTCTATCCTCTGACCAAACAAGGCTACTAGAGTTTTCCAAAGCCATATGGCTTCACATGTAGCCATGCTAGCTACTATGTACTCTACCTTTGCAGAACTTAGTGTCATGGAATTATTCTTCCGAATGTGTTATCATTATATTAGACATGGGGGTAGGCATATAGATAAATCTTCCAAACCGATGGGCTAATTCAACAATCAACCTAGAGTAACTATTCCAAACCTACTTTTAGCTAAAAATTAGCCTTTTCAGCCTGAGAGGGCTCTCTCAAGGATATAGAATGATATTGTCTAAATGAATTTCAACAGATGGCTAACCCTGAAATTGTGTTTTAAGTGTGTTTTCTATGCAGGTGAAAGATGTGGACAAATCTCTACCGTTGGGCATATGGAGTTAGTGTAAAGAACTCAATCACATGTGAAACTCCTCTCATGGAAGCTGAGGCATATAGATATTTTGATGAAAAGATAACATTCACAACAGACTAAGTGTTTGAAGGAAGTTAGAGCATGTAAGACATGAATTCTAAGTAATCAAACACTATAATACTGAAGATAAAATTGTAGAATAAAAAATACAAATACTCATGAGAACATCACTAAATCTTAGGTGAAGAGAGGCAAGTTGCTAATGTATATTACTAATGAAAATTTTTACAATAGTAGTCTGTCATAAACATCAATCAACCCTCTCTCCTTTCATAATCTGACTATTTATAATTTTAGGCATATTTACATTGATTCTTCCAACAAGGTTGAGCCTTCGAATCCTTTTGATGACACCTAATATAACCAAAAGCATATTACAAAGAGATAAAACTGAAAATTGCTAATTTAGGACTTAGAAGCTTAACTGGACTCTAAAACATCTTTATTACATTAATAGACTTTTAAAGATGCATATTTACATTGAGAAGGTCTTGTGCGTGAGGTGGCACTGACCATGACTAAAACATAATTGCTCCCACTAAGTCAGGAGACTTGTCTTCCTAAATTTTAGGAGGTGGTGTCATAATGGTTGATGAATGCCTCCATGATGAGCTGGCAAACTGAAAGGCTTTGTCGAAGTGTATGTCTTCATCAAAACATTCACCTGATAACCCCTAACCTTTCCACGTGACTGTCTTGTCTCAAAAAGACCATCAAAACTTGAAAAATATTCAAAATCTTCTTCACTGCAGAAACAGGGGACTTTAGGCAAGTCCGTAGCGAGAGTTCGTAGCACCTTTGACTTTGACCATTTCTGTAAACTATCTGCTCCCTTTGTTGATCTGAGGTTGTTTTATGAGTAAAAATAACTAAACAAAAACCTTTACCTGCCTCCTTCAAGATAACACCTGTGATTTATAGCCAAAAATAATCTACAACGAGTTCATAGCGATTTCTTGGCTTCAAGTCTGAGACACACTACGAACTTGTCTAATTGATAACAAACTTGAAAATTATGCATTTCTTGTTCAAAATGTGTCCATGGCTCTACAAGTAATGATCTGAAATTATGCAAAAAATATAAAAAAGGTATTTTATCCCCCTTTCAAACCTTAGAGGCTTCATTTTCCATAGGTTCATCTATGAGTTTTATTTTTAAACACTTTTTCTTAAGCTCTGACTGCATCATTTCCATTTTCACCTCTAACTCTTTGACTTGACCTTTAAGTTTCTTTATCTCTGCCTACAACCAAATATTCTTCTTCCTTGTATGTTTCATTACCCTGCGTAGAGGAAGGGTTCTCTTCAGGAATTTCTTTGCATTGGTCAAAGGCTCATCATAATGATTGATTTTCTCATTTACCTTTTATTTTAACTCCTCCACCATTTTTCTTTCTAGCTTAGCTTCTTCCAATTCCAACTTGGTTTCAATAACTTCCTCCCTGGCTTCTCTGAACTTCTCCTTTAAAAGCTTCACTTCAGTTTTTTCAATGACTTTCTCTTTACCTTTCCTTTGTTTAATGATTTATTCCTTTTTTGTATATAAGTTAATGGTGTTTTCTGTCATAGGTTGTTTTCCTTTGTCTGTCACTTCAATCTTTTTGTTAGCCATGACACCTTTGGCAAGCTGCAATATGGTAAGTGGTTTTCTTGGTTTGAATACCAAACCTGCATCTTCACCTGAAAAATCAAGTTTTTTGGAAGCTAGGCCTTTATTTTCCTTCTTGCTTCCTTTGATATGCACAGCTTTGACCACTGTAGTTTCTTCTATGTCTATGGCTTGAATAATGTCTTCAAGGTTTCCTTTCCCCAATGTTTGGCTCCTAGTTATTCTTCCACTCTTTTTGATGGGCTTTGGCTTGCTATTTGTAGGTGTGGGTTGTGGAACCTCTGTTTCCTATGCATGCTCTATTTCAAACTCCATGGGCTCTACAATGGGTTCCATTTCCTCTTCATTTACACCCTCTGCTTCAGCTATAGGTTTATCATTATTGCTTGAAGGAGTGGATTTTGATTTAGGTGTCTTCTTGGGTGTTAATGCATCTACTTCATAACCACTAAGAAACGACGATGTGGCCCAATATCTATTTAACTTTTTTAATTACTCCAAAACTAGTAGCTTGATTAATCCATGATGAAAAATTGAAGTTTCACTACCTTCAGGCCTAGCTTTAACTTTATCTTCCATCTTTCCTAGGCTCCTAAATAAGAATAAGGGAAGGTCCAAAGGCTGCTTACCGTTGAAATGTACCAAGAGTCTGAAGTGATAGTGATAAATCATATGGAACCTCCCTTCAAATGTGAAGTATTTCTAAATTACCAGTAAGATTTTGGAGTAGTTTTATTTAAGGAAGCTCCTTGGGATCCCATATGCCATATCCACTCCAATATGCTCAGGCTTCATAAACTCATCACAGTTATGTAATTTGAAGTTAGTGGCTTTAAACCACTCTTCCCCTATCCTTGAATCTCTGTAGCTTGGGAAATTATTTCAGGAGACACCACGAAACTCAACACACCCACCTTTGATGCAGTGCCAACAAAATTCACTGCAAAGTCTTTTGAAACTTGAGCATGATAACCTTGAAGCTTCTGGTAGAACCTCATGCAACCAGAACTGGTGAAGGCTGCTGCAAAACTAGGATCCTTATTGACCAATTTCAAATCCATTGGCTCATACCTGACCAGTGAGCCCCCTTTATTAGTATTTTTATCCATGGCCATCTCTCTTAACACAATGTTGGCTTTCTTGATATTATGACACCTGCAAAGAAGAAATTTGCATAGCAAGCAGCTTGCAAATAAATTTGGAGCTTTCTAAAGGTGATGAGAACTGCTATTATCAGAAGTAAGAGGGAAAGATGACAGACAACATCTCTCAAGGGTAAATTTAAAAGGTAGGTTTCAAATATGAGAGGGATGAAGACAAATAAGAGTGGTTAAGTGAAATGATGAATGACAAATGCTGATCACGAATGTTGCATGACTCCATATAACTGATCATGTGACCTCAGACTAACCCCTAACCACTTAAAACTGGACACCTCACCCTTTTCTTTACCGATGCAAAAAAACATAACTTTGCAGCACTTTCCGTCATAAATTTGGCAGATTCGCTACGGACTGTTCAGGTGAGTCTGTAGCGAAAACAACCTGTTTTCCATTGATTTTTCTATGGAATCAAGAAAAAATAAACAGGTGGCCAAAACCAAATTTTAAACCAATGCATGGATATTTTGATAGATTTTTATGGATTTGACCATGATGACATGACACGTGGGACTTAATATTATGACCAATTCACAAAATTTTATCAATTTCATGACTTAATTTACCAAGACAATAAAATTTATGCCTAATGACCTTACTAATCAAAAAATGAAATTTTCTTGGTGATAACATAATGTACCAAGAAACAACTCCCAATCCCATGTTTCCTAGTCTATGTCAGTATAGCCCATCAACCTGATACCATCACCTTGAGCATACTTGATCGTACCATGTAAATATCATAGCACATGTTTTGTCACTATCCAATGCACTCTCTTTCATTAGAAACAACATATAATAAGTAATTAGAAACCTTTAAAATACCCTTCTCATGCCTCCAAAAAATCTACAAGATGAAGCCAATTCTTCAATAATTTATTCACTCAGAAACTTCGTGCCCTAAAAAAACACTTACTGTAACATGCTCAACAACATATGATAATAAATTTTATCTCCTTTAGCAAGTTGTTACAAGCATTATGCAAAGTTCAGTCTGCTCACAATTTTCTCACAATTCTTTAAAATGTTTCTCACTCTCAATGGATCAAACCAAAATTTACAATTATGTTGCACATAAATATTTCTTTAGAATGATTAAGAAATAATTACATTTATAGAAATGTGATGAGCCCTTTGCTAAACTGAGGGGGTGGGGGAGGGGTGGGCGGGTGAATCAGTTTAGTACATTCATGGACATTTAAACTTTTTCTTTAAACTTATTTACACCTCCATTTCATAAGAAACTTAATATATAGTGAATCAACAAACTTAATAAGTGAGCAGCAAGTGATAAGCATATTAAATACAATACATCAAGACATAATCATCATGCATATATACAATAGATATAAGTGGAAACCCATAAGGGAGAAAACCACATCTTATTATTGTTGTGATGCAAAGGCAAGCTCCAACTCCCTCTCACAACTGATTTTCTTTATGCTCCAACCTACAGGAGGCTACTACCTCAATTTCTGCAAGCTACAACTTGCACGGAAAATCCAACTCCCTTCTATTTTCTACAAGCTACAACCCACAGGAGGCTCCTTCCTCAACCAGCTACTACTGGACATCTATCAAGCTACAACTTGATATGGAAGCACCAAATCCCTCACACTACAATAAAATCATATGCTGATTTACCTAGATATCAGCTCAGTTTTACACCTTCTTCACTGTTGCCCTTTCGGCCTTCATATCTACTTCATATCAGCTCTGGATATGCACAAAATCTCTATTTTCTCACTCTCATTCTTCCACTCTCTAACCTCTCTATGCACATTGCAATGACATCATTTATAGAGATACTTCATGGATATTTTCATTCTATATGGGAATATGAAGTGAATAGGCATGACTCTTTGCCTTCCACCCACTCATTTCCTCACTCAACATATTCTGAATGTTACAATAATATATACATTTATTTCAGTATCAAATGGAGTTTTTCTTTCCTGGGAGACTTGCCTTTGCATCACAAACAATATAAAATAAATCAATAGTTTACATTTACATAGAAATTATAACTCAAACCTTCCAGCTTCTTTGCTTGTTGTGAACTTGTCCTCTTTTTCTTGCTGTGTATTTTTATTTTATGTTTTTGTTGTTATATTTCAACCACACTACAGCATTACTGTCTTAGCCCTACTTGACCTAGTTATTACGTTTCAAACAGTGCTACTATACCCTTCTTTTTCTTGACTCTGCCTATTATATTTAACTGCAACATTCAACATTATCTGCCGGTCGTGGTGCTGAGCCTGACTCGACCCACTCTACCTATATTCTCGTGGCCACAACATTCAACCTTCTCCTTTGTCTCAACACCCGACTCTGCCCGAAGTTCTTAGTTCTGCATGCTGAGTCGGGTCACTTACCCGAGTTCTTCTGCCAGCGTTTAGACTTTATTTTATTAATAAGGTGCTACTACATGAACCCTCGTCTACATGTAGTGTCGGTTCACTTACCTGAGTCCTTCTGCCCACATTCAAACTTTCTTTTATTAACAATGCAACAGCATAAAACTAGACTTGAAATATATTAGAATTTACCTCTGAACAATATTGCGTCCAGGCCTATTTCGCATTTCGGCACTTTTCATTGTTATCCATTGTGCTCTAATCCTTCCGAACTCCCGATCTGTGATATGCGAAGGGGTCCCACCTGTCTTATCACAATTTTCCATCGCAATTTCCTCATCGCAGTCTTTGGTTATAACCCCTTGTGACATGCGATTTGTGATAAAAGGTTCATGTCCCACCGGGGTGCCACGTCACTGCCACATCGTCTACCATGTCACCTTCCACGTCATCTGCCATGTCACCTGCCATGTCATCAAGTTGTATTTGTGATTTGTGGGGTCAGGTCCACGTCAACTGCCACATTAGCAGTAACGTCACTTGCCACATCAGCTGCCACATCATCTCCTGCACTTCGCATTTTGCAATTTCTTGTGTCTCTGTGGTTTTGCAATCATCCTTCTGCTTGTGATTTTCCATTTTGCAACCTGTGGTGAAAACCTTATCGCACATCACACCTTTTATCATTTACGATAATGGGTTTTCCTTATATTCTGCGGTATGCGATATACTTCACATCACAACTTAAACAACTTACGATTGCTTAACATGTAAATATCAAATTCACCGATTGCGAATTGTGATATCTCTGAACACTGTTATGTACGTACGCGGCTGTTCTGAATTTAAATAAGCATTGTTCTGAACGTAAATAAGCATGACTCTTCCCTTGACCTGCGCACTGTTCTGAACGTAAAATATCATGACTCAACCCACCCTTCACAACTATTCTTCATTGCTGCACGCGTTTATTACTTTACTTAGGCACGTTCACGACTCGACTCAAACTTGTTGGCTTTAATCCTTTGCTGCCTTAACTTCCTTTGATTCTAATGTTGCTCCTCTCTGCTCCTTTGCTCCTTTTATTCTAATGTTTCTCCTCTCTATTGTGCCTTGCCTCTATGCTTCTCCTCTGCGTCTATTTTATGATTTCTCACTGCATCATTGCCTTATTGCTCCTTTATACTCCAGCTAATCTGTTCCTTGTTCTCAATGATAATTCTGGTGCTGCTCCTTTCTACTCCTTTTCCATCATTGAAAATATTTCCAACAGTCTCCCCATTTGGCATTGATGGCAACACTTCTTCCAAGACTTCCTCCCCCTTTCATTCTGAGAAGTGCCTTTCTTCCTCTGCTTTCTTTTCAGAAGTGCCTTTCTTATTCTGCTCACTTTTCCTCCCCCTTTGACATCAATGTCAAAGGGTTACACCATTATGTATGCTATAATACTCTGATACTGGGGACATGTACCATAGCACTACTCAAATAATAACACAGTGTAATCATGCTCTGTAGATCTTTACTAGCTCCATAGCTCAAGCTCTTCCTAACAACTTTTATGGGAGACTCTCCACCTAAGAAATTGCTTCTTGTCTAACCCTAGTTGGATGTTTGTTCCTGATTTTGCAACCTTTGCTGGAGTTTTTTATTTTTATTTAATCATATCAGGGGGTATCATCTATAGACACTATCCCCAGTTTGCCTCTTATATACTGGAATGGTTCCATACTAAGAGGTTTTGTAAATATTTCTGATGTCTATTCTTTTGTTGGGACATATTCCATCTTTACTATTTTCTCTGCTACTTGTTCTCTGAGCAAGTGATACTTTATTGGGATGTGCTTGGTTTTCGAATGAAGCACAAGATATTTTGATATGCTTATTGCACTTGTATTTTCACATTTGATAGAAATAGGTTCAGTGATGCTTACTTTCATGTCTTAAAGAGTTTGTTTCATCCACATCACTTGTGTGTAACAGGTTGCTGTAATTTATTCTGCTTCTATTGTAGATAGAGAGACAAATGTTTGATTCTTGCTTAACCATGGCATCAGAATTTCTCCCAAATAGAATGCACCTCCACTTGTGCTTTTCCTGTCATCCACACAGTTGGCCCAATCTGCATCTGTATATGTTGTCAATGTGAAATCTTTGCCTTTCAAATACCATAGGCCATAATGTGCATTTCCTTGCAAGTATCTAAATATCCTCTTGATTGCTAGCAAGTGATTTTGTTTTGGTGCTACTTGATATCTTGGCACAAGTTCTACTGCAAACATAATGTCTAGTCTAGAAGCTGTTAAGTATAGCAGACTTCCTATCATAAATCTGTAATGTCTTTGACCTACATCTATTGATCCATCATCAGCACATACCTTGCATCCAGTGATCATGGGAGTTGACACAGGTTTGCAGTCTTCCATTTGGAATCTTTTTAACATGTCTCTTAAGTATTTTTCTTGTGAAATGAATATGCCTTTGTTCTTCCATAGAATTTGAAGTCCTAGGTAGAAGTTAAGCTCTCCAATCATAGACATCTCAAATTCTGACTTCATCTCTTCTACAAATCCTTTAACTAATTCATCTTTGTTACTCCCAAACATGATGTCATCTACATATACCACTACAATTAAAAGTTCATTTTCATCAGCCTTTATATATAGATTGTTGTCTACTCCTCCCTTCTTGAATCCTTTTTTTTTAAAGTACTTGTCCAGCCCAGAATACCATGCACGTGGTGCTTGTTTGAGACCATATAGGGCTTTCTTTAATATGAAAACATAGTTATGCTTATATGCTAAGGAGAAACCTCCAGGTTCTTCCATGTAGACTTCTTCCTCTAGATCTCCATTTAAGAGGGCATACTTCATATCCATTTGATATGCCTTGAAATCATGATAGCATGCAAAAGCCAGAAACATTCTAATTGCTTCCATTCTTGCTACAGGGAAAAAAGTTTCATAGTCAAGTCCTTCAATTTGAGAGTATCCCTTACATAAAATTCTAGCTTTATTTCTGATTACCTGACCTTGTTCATTCATATTATTCTTGAATATCGACTTTGTGCTAATGGAATTTTTCCCAACAGATCTTGGTATTAACTCCCAGGTTTTGTCCTTATATTGCTAGTATAGTCCCTTATTATTGTTAGTGTAACCCCCTTATTGTTATTATTGTACCCTTGTAACCCCGATATTGTTATTATTGTGCCCTTAATTTATTATTGTTAGGTCGGCTAGGATTACATTGTGGCCCACTAGGATTACATTGTGGCCCCATGGACTCGTATATATAGAAAGGAAGTTTTGTAATTTGAATCATCCAAGAATTTTTCATTCATGTAATGTATTGGAGGTTTCCCCCTCGAAGTGGCTTATTTCTAAGGCGTTGATGTCTCTTTTCTTCTATTTTTGGAGCTGGTTTCACAACATTTGGTATCAGAGCTTTGGATTCTAGGGTTTTGCTCCTCCAAACAGGTCATCGTGGAATTTTCGCTATAGCTTTGTTTCTACGAAGTTTCAGAAGATGAAATTTTTAGGGTGCGAAGCCGAAATCCGAAGGAACATCGTCAAAAAATTTCAGAGCTTGGTTCACAACATTTTCGGAGATATGATCTGTGGAAGGTAGCGCCTTTTCAGGCTCCTGAATTTCATCTCAAAGAGGTGATCGTGGGAAAATATTCATAATTCTCTCTCTGAGCATCGGATTGGAGTTCTGTAAAAATTGGTTGCAATTGCACGGACTGTAGTTTCTTCACTATCAATTTCAGAGCCAAAGAATGAAACAGTGACACGTGGTAAGTCGTACAAGTTTTCTCTATTGAACCAGTCCAAAATTAGGTCATTGTGGGAGATTGGACATAACTTTGTCCCGAAGAATCCAAATCATATCAGACCTGTGGCATTGGAAAGAAGCTTCAGAGTGCTACTGTAGGGCTTAATTTCAGATATTGAGGATCTGAAATTGTAGAGATAATTCAATTTCAATATCGAGCTCCTCAAAAGCAAGTAAAAGGTGTGTATTTTTTTTCCGAATTGCATAAGTCTTGTTTGAAGAATCAAGTTGAATTGATTTGAAGGGAATATTGTAGAATAGATATTAGTATTGGATTCTAAAATGGACCCTAAAAAGAATTCAACACCCATTAAGCCTTTGGAAATCTTTACTATGACTCATGAAGATGAAGAATGGCAACATGACATATCAAAATTACAAGAGCAAGTGCAACAAATTTCGCTCTCGCAAAGAGCAACAAAAAATGACATGGAAGTTTTGAAGAAAGGCATGGAAACTAAGATGGATGGTTTGAAGAAAGACATGGAATCCAAGATGGATGGTTTAAAGAATGGCATGGAATCTAAGATATATGGCATGGAGGCTGGCATGGAATCTAAGATGGATGACATGGAAGCTAAGATCGATGAGAAAATGGAAAACATGAAGAATTTTCTAAAAGAAAACATGGAAGGTTTGACAAATTTGATACAAGAGATGTTTCCTAATGGTGAAAAGATGGTAGAGGAAAATCATGATGAGAACAAAATATGTGTTAATCGTGATTTCATAAAATCTAATGTTGGTGGGAAGAACCACCATATTCCAAAAATGGATATGAGTAAGTTTGATGGAAAGGATCCTGTAACATGGATACTATAGATGGATCAATATTTTGATCTCCATAATGTGAAAAACACACAAAAGGTACGCTTTGCAACTTTACATTTAGAAGAAAATACATTTGTATGGTATCTATGGCTTTGCTCCCATAAAAAAATTGTCACTTGGTCAATTTTTACGGAGGAAATGATAGAACATTATGAGGATACAAATAGCAACACCTTCTTTAGCTAGTTGATAAATCTTAAACAAAATGGTTTAATGGGGGAGCACATTGAGGACTTCCAAAAATTGAATATAAGGGTAACTGATATTCCAGAGGAACACAGGATTGATCTCTTCATAGGTACTTTAAAGGATAACATCCAACATGAAGTTCGTGTTTTAGAACCTGATTCATTGGAGAAGGCATTCAGGTTGGCAAGAAAAATTGAATGTAAAATTATGGCGACAAGGAAGCCTACCACTCACTTCTATAAAGAAGGAAGTGTTGCTACTCCTAGATTTCCACAACCTACAAGGTTGACACCACAACAATTGGAAGAAAAAAGAGCAAAAGGGCTTTGCTACGGTTGTGATAGCAAATACACTAAAGGTCATAAGTGTGCTGAGAAGAAATTATTTTACATAGATTGTGAAGAGGAAGAAGAAAATGAACAAGAAGAGGATATACACCAGGAACCAACCCTAGAAGAGGAAGAAATGAGTCTGACCATATCGTGTAATGCATTGGCGGGAATTACCACTCCTCAAACTCTCAATATAGAAGGACATATCAAGAAGAAAAAGGTAATAGTGTTGATTGATTCAGGTAGTACCCATAATTTTATTCATTGTAAGGTAGCCAAGGAATTGAATTGTTTCCTATACCAAGCACCAAAATGTCAAGTGATGGTTGCAAATGGAGGAACTATAAATTGCTTTATAAAATGCCATAATATCAAGCTAACCATGGGGGAATATGTATTAAATAGTCCAATTCTTTCCATTCCTATGGGAGGTGCTGATGTTGTACTAGGAGTACAATGGTTACAATCTTTGGGGACGGTAGCTTTTAATTTTCAAGAACTTTTCTTGAAATTTTTTTCCGAAGGAAAGGAAGTCGAATTACGGGGTATTGAAGGGAAGCCAGGAAGGATAATAAGCTCTAATGTCATGACAAAGCTTCTAAAGAAAGAACAACGAGGCGTAATTGCACAATTATGCTCACTAAAAGTTCCAACATCAAAATCATCTATTTCTGCAGATCTCCAACAAGTCTTGGACAATCATTCCAAGGTGTTTGAAACTCCCAAAGGACTCCCACCTATTCGTGATCATGATCATGCTATTCATTTGATTCCAGGAAGTGTTCCTCCAAACATCGGGCCTTATAGATATCCTTATGTCCAAAAGAGCGAAATTGAACGTATGATTGCAGAAATGTTAGAGGCGAGTATAATTCAACCTAGTCAAAGTTCTTTCTCTGCTCCTGTAGTATTGGTACACAAGAAGGATGGATCGTGGCGCATGTGTCCGGATTATAGGGAGCTCAATAAGCTCACCATTAAAGATAAATTTCCCATTCCTGTGATTGATGAATTATTGGATGAATTACATGGAGCAATTTATTTTGCCAAGTTGGATCTTCGTTCAGGATATCATCAAATTAGAATGAAGACTGAAGATATTCCAAAAACAGCATTTCGAACTCATGAGGGTCATTATGAATTTTTGGTCATGCCTTTTGGCCTTACCAATGAACCTTCTACATTTCAAGGGTTGATGAATTCCATTTTTAAACCCTTCCTTAGAAAATTTGTGCTAGTATGTTTTGATGATATACTAATCTACAGCAGGTCTTGGAAGGATCATGTTGAACATGTTGACAGGGTGCTCAAACTATTGCAGGAGAAACAATTATATGCAAAAAAATCCAAATGTTTCTTTGGAGTAAAATAGGTGGAATATCTAGGTCATATTGTATCTCACGAGGGTGTTAAAGTAGACCCTAACAAAATTAAAGCCATTAAGGAATGGAAAGTCCCCACAACCATAAAGCAGTTGCGAGGATTTCTCGGGTTAACAGGGTATTATCGCAAGTTTGTTAAGAATTATGGGAGAATAGCGGCACCTCTAACAACATTATTGAAGAAAGATGCATTTTCATGGACTCCTGAAGCAACTAAGGCCTTTGAACATCTTAAAGAGGCAATGTGCCTAGCACCGGTCTTAGCTACGCCGGACTTCACAAAAACCTTTATTGTGGAATGTGATGCCTCAGGAAATGGAATTGGTGCAGTTTTAATGCAGGAAGGAAGACCCATTGCTTTTGAAAGTCGTCCAATCAAAGGAAAGTATTTACAGAAACCTATTTATGAGAAAGAAATGTTAGCAATACTGCATGCACTAAAGAAATGGAGAACTTACCTAATGGGAAGACACTTCAAGGTAAAAAATGATCATGATAGTCTTAAACACTTTTTGGAAAAAAGACTATCATCAGAAGGGCAGCAAAAATGGGTCACAAAGATGTTGGGTTATGAATTTTAAATAATCTACAAAAAAGGAAAGCTTAATGTTGTTGGAGATGCACTCTCAAGAAAGAATGAAGAGGTGGAAGCATTGCTTTGTGCCATTTCTATTATCCAACCAGATTGGATAACCGAAGCAAGAGATGAATGGAAGAAGGACAAAGATGTATGGACACTCATTCAAAAGTTGCGGCAAGATCCTAGTACATCTGATACATTTAGTTGGAAAAATGATTCCTTATGGTACAAAGATCGCTTATATCTTTGTAAGAATTCCCAACTAAAACAAAAGATTCTTCTGGAATTGCACACTTCTCGTTTAGGAGGACACTCAGGATTTTTAAAAACTTACCACAGGGTGAAGAAATAATTTTTTTGGGATGGCCTTAAATCTGATATTCAAAAGTTTGTGGCAGAATGTTTGGTTTTCCAGCAGAATAAAGTTGAGACAATTAAGACCCGGGTCTTCTACAACCTTTATCCATTCCAAGTCAACGTTGGGAGGAGATTTCAATGGATTTTATCACAGGTTTACCTAAGTCTGAAGGAAAGAGTGTCATCATGGTGGTAGTTGATAGACTTACCAAGTATGCACACTTTTGTGCATTATCTCATCCATTTAAAGGAAGTACAGTTGCTACTACATTTATGGACAGAATTCAAAAGCTACATGGAAGCCCAAGGGTTATTGTGAGCGACAGAGATCCCATTTTTACTGGAAATTTTTGGACGGAGTTATTCTCTTGTTTGGGTACTCAATTAGCTCATAGCTCATCTTATCATCCTCAATCTGATGGTCAAACTGAGATCGTAAATAAATGTTTGGAAGGATATATTTGTTGTTTTGTATCTGATAAACAAACACAATGGGTCAAGTGGTTACCTCTTGCTGAATGGTGGTATAACACTTCCTTCCATACTGCAGCAAAAATGACCCCATTTATGGCACTTTATGGATATCATCCACCATCCATCACATTATCTTTAAGGGAAAATTCGAAGGTTCAAGCAGTGGAAGATCACATCGAGCATCAGCAAGAAGTTCTCCAACTCTTAAAGGATAACCTGAATTTGGCATAAAATTGAATGAAACAACAGGCAGATCAACATCGCAGCAAGAGAAGTTTTGTTGTATGAGATTGGGTATTTTTACAGCTACAACCATACAAACAAATGTCCCTCAAGCAAGCTAAGAAGGATAATAAATTATCACCAAAGTACTATGGTCCTTACAAGGTGTTGCAAAAGATTGGTACTATGGCATACAAATTGGAGCTTCCTACTTCTTCACAAGTGCATCCAATTTTCCATGTTTCATGCTTAAAGAAGGTTATAGGTGAAAATCTTCCAGTTCAAACAATATTGCCAGAACTTGATGAGGAAGGAAAAATCATATTGGAACCTGAAGCGGTCATGGAAACAAGAACTCGACAGCTACGGAATCGATCAATTTCAGAGTATCTCATCAAGTGAAAGAACTTACCCACTGAAGATTCTACATGGGAGGATGAGAATTTTATACAGAAGCACCCAGAGCTACTCAAGCGTTGAGGACAACACTTTTTTGAAGGAGAGGGGCATGTTAGGTCCCTATATTACTAGTATAGTCCCTTATTGTTGTTAGTGTAACCCCCTTATTTTTATTATTGTACCCTTGTAATCCCCATTTTGTTAATATTGTGCCCTTAATTTATTATTGTTAGGTCGGCTAGGATTACATTATTTATGGACTCCTATATATGAAAGGGGTTTTTAATTTGAATCATCCAAGAATTGTTCATTCATGTAATGTATTGGAGTTTTTCCCCCTCGAAGTGGCTTATTTCTAAGGCGTTGATATCTCTTTCTTCTATTTTTGGAGCTAGTTTCACAACAAATTGCTTCCATTCTTGCTACAGTGGAAAAAGTTTCATCATAGTCAAGTATTTCAATTTGAGAGTATCCCTTACATACAAGTTTGGATTTATTTCTGATTACCTGACCTTGTTCATTCATATTATTCTTAAATATCCACTTTGTGCTAATGACATTTTTCCCAACAGGTCTTGGCATTAACTCCCAGGTTTTGTTCTTCTCAATTTGGTCTAATTCTTCATTCATAGTATTTATCCAATTTTTGTCTTTGTTGGCTTCATTAAAATTATTCGGGTCTATCTATGACAACATGGCTAGATACATTTCCATGGTCTATTCAGCCAGCTATCTTCTAGTTTCGACTCCTCCACTCTTGTCTCCAATTATTTGATCTTATGGATGGTTCTTCTAAGTGTGTTTGAAGGGTCCTTTTGAGTTTATTTCTGTATCTTTTGTTGTCTTACTCTGTTATTTATTTTCTTAATTCTCATCTTCATGATCATTTGGAGGATTGACACAGTTTGTGCTTCTAGTTCTGTCTGGTAGATCTTCATCAAATCTCACATCAACGCTTTCCAAAATTTTATGCAGTATTTTATTGTAGCACATGTATCCCTTACTCTTAGATGCATATCCCAAAAATATTCCTTCATCGGATCTTGCATTATACTTCCCCAATTTTTCATCATTATTATTTATGAAACATTTGCTGCCAAAGACTCTAAAGTGCTTGATTGATGCCAGTTTCCCATGTCACAATTCATATGGAGTATTGTCACAATTTGGTCTGAGATGAGCTTTGTTGAGAATATGAACAACTGTGTGTACTACTTCTACCAAGAAGATTTTTAGAATGTTTCTTTCTTGCATCATGGCTCTGGAAATTTGTTGTACCGACATGTTTTTCCTCTCTGCCACTCCATTCTGTTGAGGTGTACCTGCAACTGTAAACTATTTCTTTATCCCACATTTATTGCACAGGTCTACAAAATCATCGCTTGTGAATTCACCTCCTTTGTCTGATCTGATGCATTTTAGGTTACATCTAGTTTGATTTTCTGCCAGTGCCTTGAATATCTTAAATTTCTCAAACACTTTGGATTTGTATCTGAGAAATGCCACTACGTTAATCTGGAAAAATCATCGATTATCAACATGAAATGTGATTATCCACCTAGTGCATTTGTTCTTGAAGGTCCGCATAGGTCCATGTGTACAAGATGAAGAGGCTTACTTGTAGATATTTGGTCTTTGTTTTTGAATGATGTGCAACTTTGTTTGCTCAGTTGGCAGGACTTACATATGGTATTTGGTGGCTTCTTTATTGTAGGAAAATATCTGACAACTTTGTTTTTCTCAAATTGATGATGTGGTCAAAATTTAGATGTCCCAATCTTCTATGCCATAGCCAAGATTTGTCAATTTTACTGATGTGGCATGCTTCATTCTCGTCTTCTAGTATATAAACATTAATCTCTGTTCGAACACTTTAAACAAGATATTTCCTGTGGTGATTGACCTTACTTCACAATCTTGGGCTCTGAAAAGGACCTCACAGCCTTTATCACAAATTTGACTAACACTTAGTAGATTGGCTTTCATACCATCCAAAAATAGTATATACTGAGCCTCTCCTCTTCCATTATTTAGGTTAATTGTGCATTTTCCCTTGATTTTCCCTACTTTATCATTACTGAATGTTACATTCCCAGATTTTTTTCATCAAAAGTTACAAACTTGCTTTGGTATCCAATCATATGTTTTGAGCACCCACTGTCCACATACCATTTACTGTTCTAATCTTGAGAAATTAGAACCATATCACACTTATTTAGCTTCCTTTTCCATTGCATGTAGCTGTTTGTTTGGTAAATTTCCTAAGGAGATGGATCATTGTCTTTGAGAGGACATTCGTGAGACTTGTGCCCATTTTTATGGCAACAAACAAATTTGATTGTATTTTCTGAATGGATTATGTAGACAAGTGAATCCACCATTTTTCTTAATTCCCCTTGAGTTTCCATACTCCAATCTCCGTATATACACTATGAACTCCATGGCTTTATGACCGAACCTTTTACAACCAAAAAAATACCCATGGAAGTTGTTTCTATCTCTGGCAGAGAAATTTGTTTGGGGATATAGCCATCTGGTCATATGAAAATTCTGTCTTTGGAAGCCATTTGATCTGAGTTGGAATGTTTCTTGGTTGTTTACTCCTCTTGTTTCGAGGGCTTTCCTTGTGGTGGGTTTTTTTTGCAGTTCATGAGGATTTGAAGGGTTTCCCACATTTTTGTTCTCAGATTGATGGGAGTTAAAATTTTATTTTAGGACAAATTTCACAAATGTAATAAATTTCTTACCCTCTGCCTTGGAAAAATTTCACAAATTTAATAATTTTCTTACCCTATGCCTTCGACTTACTGGATTCTACTTCATATCCTATCCCAGTCTTTACAAGAGGAGATCTTTGCGCATTTAATATCCAGTCCAATTGTTCAACACCTTTTAACTACTGAATGTTCATTGTTAAATCAGTTTGAGCCTTTTCCAGTTTCTTCCTCAGACTCACCACCTCTTCTTCCAATCTTCCACATTCTTGAATTTTCTCTCTTATTTTTTGCAGCAGAATGTCTTCTACTTTCCTTGCTTCTTCTATTTCAGTTTTCAACTTGATAAAATCTTCAGATTTTGGTTCTTCCTTTACATGTTTTAGAAGGATTGCCTTATGTTTTCTAGCCTTGAACTTGAGTCTATATATTTCCTTTAGAGCACTCACCAGCTCCCCCTTATGATCCACCTCACGTTATTCTTCAAATTCCAGGAGATATTTCTCAAGCTCTTCCTTGGCCATCAAAATGAATTTTGATGTTCCTTCTTCATTAGGGGATTCATCTGAGCTCTCAGATGCACTGCTGTCTTGTTGAGCATATAATGTTCTTCTATTAAATATGTTCCCTTTCTGCCTATTTCTGAAATTTCTTTTCTCTTTCCCTTTTGACTAATTCTCTATTTTCTTATGAGGACATTTTGAAGCATAGTGCCCCACTCTTCCACAATTAAAGCACTTAAATGTAATTTTACCTTTGTACTTACCTATGCTTCTATCCAATATTCTAAAAAATTTGGCTTCTTCTTCATAAGAGCATGAGAATGTACCTTCCTTTTCTTCTATGCACTTGTCTGCCTTAAAGGCAGCCTCCCTCATGTTTTACTTCCCTTTAGGAAGTCTCATCTCATATGCTGTTAGGTTCCTAGGTAATTGGTTTTTGGTTAAGGTTTCACAATTTTCTATTTCTTCTATGGCAGAAACCTTAGGATTAAACCTGGATGGTAGAGATCTCAATATTTTCTGGACTACAACACTTTCTTTAATTTCTTCTCCTAGGCCTATCATGATATTCACAACTTCTGTAACTTTTAAAAAGAATGCAGCTAAATCTTCATCTTCATTCAGTTTTAAGTTTTCAAACTAAGTTCTATGTGCTTGTAGTTTGGCCATATTCACCTTTGTATCTCCCTCGTGAGTGTTTCCTAAAGTATCCCAGATATCTTTGGTAGTCTTACTGTGCATTACTTTGATAAATTTTGACTCACTTAAACCACTCAAGAGTGCATTCATTGCTTTTGCATTAGCTCTAAAATTTTTTTGGCTTCTTCCTCAGTGTCTATATCCTTTGGTGCATATTTTTCTTCCACACCATGCCAAACTTCTATTCCTAGAGACATTAAGTAATGTCATAATTCTTATTTTCCCGTAAAAGCATAGTTTGTGCAAGTAAACAATTTTGATTTATTTGTTGAGCATCCTTTAGGCTAGCCATTTTGGGGACCTAGGACCTCCTTCCAAGGGTTAAACCTAAGCACAAAGGAACTAGCTCGATACCAATTGATGAACCTCTTTTCTAAATCGAGAGGGGGGGGGGGTGAATCACGAGGTATTCATGCACATTCACAAACTTTTCTTTAAACTTATTTACACCTCCATTTCATAAGAAACTTAATATATAGTGAATTAGTAAAATTAATATGTGAGTAGCAAGTGATAAGAAAATTAAATACAATACATAAACACATAATCATCATGCATATAGACAACGTATATAAGTGGAAACCCATAAGGGAGAAAACCACATCTTATTGTTGTTGTGATGCAAAGGCAGCTCCAACTCCTCTCACAACCGATTTTTCGTAGGCTCCAACCTACGCAGTACATTACTCAATTTCGCAAGTTACAACTTGCACGAAAGCTCCAAATCCTCTTCTATTTTCTACAAGTTATAACCCACATGAGGCTCCACTTCCTGAACTAACCATTACCGTACATCTATAAAGCTTCAACTGATGGAACTAACTCCCTCACACTACAATAAAAATCATATACTAATTTACCTCCGGATATCAACTCGTTTCACTCCTTCTTCACTACCGTCTCTTTCACCTCCTTCATATCTACTTCATATCGATCGATGTGCACAACAACTTGATCTGCTCACTCTCATTCTTCCACTCTCTAACCTCTCTAGGCACATTGCAATAACACAATTTATAGAGATAACTTCATGGATGTTTGCATTCTATATGGGAATATGAAGTGAACAGAATGACTCTTTGCCTTCCACCCACTCATTTCCCCACCAAAGATATTCTCAATGTTACAATAATATATACATTTATTTCGCATCAAATGGAGTTTTTCTTTGTTTGGGAGATTTTTCCTTTGCATCACAAACAATATAAAATAAATCAATATATTTTACATAGCTACATAGAACACCAGCAACTCAACCCTTCTAACTTATTTTCTTCGTTGTGCATTTTTCCTCTTCTCGCTTGCCGTGTATTTGTATTTTCTATTTTTGTTGTTATATTTCAACCGCACTACAACATTACTATCTTAGCCTCGACTTGACCTAGTTATTACGTTTCAAACATTGCTACTATAGCCTTCTTTTCCCGACTCGCCTATTATATCTAACTGTTAACATTCAACATTATCTACCCATCATTGTATTGAGCCCAACTTCTGACCCACTCGCTCTCTTTCCGGTGGCCACAAAGTTTATCCTTCTCCTCACCTCAATACCTCGACTCCGCCTGCAGTTCTCGCCGCTTCCGCATGCTAATTCAAAGTCACTTACCCGAGTCCTTCGCCCACATTCAGACTTTATTTTATTAATAAGGCACAAGTGCATGAACCCCTAATCTACACATAGTGTCGGTTCACTTAACCGAGTCCTTATGCCCACATTCGACTTCATTTTGATCAATGCAACCGCATAAAACTCGACTTTGAAATATATTAGCATTTAATTTCCGAACGGTATCACGTCCGTGCCCATTTTGCATTTCGACGTTTTCATTATTATCCATTGAGCTCTAATCCTTCCAAACTCTTGATCTATGATATGTGAAGGGGTCCCACCTATCTTATCACAATTTCCTCATCGCGCTCTTGGTTATAACTTCGCAACATGATTTGCGATGCAAAGGTTCGGTCCCACCGGGTGAGACATCACCGCCCCCGTTGTTTTCCACGCCACATGCTATGTCATCTCCCACATCATCAAGATGTATTTTCGATTTGTGGGTTCAGTCTCCACATTGTCCGCCATGTTAGCGTACATGTCACTTGCCACATCATCTCCCCGCGTACTTCACATTTCACAATTTCTTGTGTCTCTGCCAGCTTTAACAAGCATCCTTCCACTTGTGATTTGCAATTTCGCAACCCGTGAAGAAAACCTTATCTCACATCGCACCTTTTAGCATTTACCACAATGGGTTTTCCTTATTTTCTGCGGTATGTGATATATACTATATCACAACTTAAACAACTTATGATTGCTTTAACGTATAAATAAAAAATTCACCGATTGCGATTATTGATATCTCCGAACAAATGCCCTCTATACGTACATGACCGTTATAAAAGTAAATCGCATTGTTCTCAACGTAAATACATGACACTCTTACCTTGACCTACGCATCGTTCGAACGTAAAATAGCACAACTCGACCGACCACAATTTTTGTTCATTTCACTCGTTAATTACTTTACTTAGGAATGTTCACGACTCGATCCAAACTTGTTGCCTTTGCTCTTTTGCTGCCTTAACTTACTTTGATTCTAGCATGTTTCTCCTCTATGCTCCTTTTCTCCTTTGATTCTAATGTTTCTCCTTTGCTCCTTTGCTCCTTTGATTCTAATGTTGCCCTCTCCGTTGTGCCTTGCCTCTCGTGTTGCTCCTCCGCCTCTCTTTTATGCTTTCTCAATCGCATCACTTTATTACTCTTTTATACTCCAACTCGATCTCGCTCCTTTCAATGATAATTCCTGTTGCTCCTTTATGCTCCTTTTCCATCAATGACAATATTTCCAACAAAATGGAGAACCAATCACCCCTCTTCATACACTATTAATCTAGAACGTAGCATGTTGAAGATTTAATTTTGACTCAATCTATCATCTTCTTCAATAAATCATAGAACTTTCAAACTTAAAAACACATGTTTTTGATGAAGTATAACATGCCTTCACTAAGTGGAGTGATTACCATGGGTAAGTACTAGAGAAAATCCTATGTTTTTGTGCACATGCACAGATTGCAAATTGTTCACCTACATAAATTTGCATGGGAATATAACAACAAGTCGATAAAATTTGTGTGGGAATATCAAAGAAAGGTAGTGAAAATTATGCAACATAAGAAGCATGAAGAGGCAAGATAAAGCATATTATGTCAATATTAAATTTTTAATTCTTTATCCCCCGTACCCGCAACTCGATTTTAGACCATAAATTCCTACTCCCCGAACACCATCATAAGCATGGAATCAAATGCATTTCATTAAATGTTGCATTACATCAATTGTTTCTTGTTGACATCAATGCCAACACAAAACTTTGTCCGGGTATTTTTTTCATCATCACGTGGGTCAAACCCCATCTATGAAAGCATCATATCATCCCGCAAAGGATCTAAATGCACCTAGAAGAATCATCTAACAAATACTCAATGAATCAAGTAAAATAAACAACATGGGTAAAAGAACCATAATATAATCAAGGTGGACCATATTCAATGTCAAATCCATAAAAATACTTCACAAAAGTATTAATTTTCAAATGTCTTACTAAATTATGATTGTACACAACCCGCCATAATTAGTCATGGGATGATTACCATATGACACTTTTAGGTGCTTAAAATCCCAAAGGGAGATACAAATCCTAGGCTAACCATTTATATGATAAGTGCAAGTGATAGGTGTTATCACTTTATTTTTATTTCATGATAGGTGTCTTAGTCTTATACTAAGTTATGTAGAACTATTGTTTATGAGTGTCATTGTAGTATTCTTAGGGAGGGCGTAGGTTAAAATACTTTAGTTACTTCATCCATAATACCTCCCCAATGAAACCTCCCTTTGTGTTGGATTGTGTGCTTCACTAAAGAGAGAAGAGTAGTTGATGAGGTAAATTGGTAATACTCTCATGTATTGCACATTTTTTAGGTCACCTAGTGAGTCTTTACATGAGGTGCTATATTTTTTTGTAATAATGCCAAAAATATTTATCTTGTTATCAAAGGACAACATGGTTATATAAAAATAAATATGAAACAAAAAGTAGATGGGTGTCACAAAGAAAGGGAATCGAAGTGTGAGGGATTCGCTTGTTTTTTGAGATTGTATAAATCTCTTCAACCTACACATGTGGGTCTCTTTTTGTTGTGTGCTACAAAGCCCTATGGTTTCTCTATGTATACATCCTCTTATAACTCACCATTGAGGAATGTTGGCTTGACATCCATATGATGGATCTTCCATCCCATCTATTGTTATGCAAACATCTCACAAAATAGAAGAAAAGAGAGATAAACGACTTGAAAAATAGCATATTCGAGGGGGAAACCTCCTCCCTTACATCACATAAATGAACAATTCTTGGATGATTCAAATGAAAAAACATCCTTTCTATATATAGGAGTCTAAGAGGTCACAATATAATCATAGCCAACATAAAAATAATAATGTAAGGCCACAACAATAACAATAGTGGGCTTCTATGGGGCATAATAATAACAATATGGGGACTACATGGGCACAACAATAAAAATAAGGGAGCTACACCGACAATAAAAATAAGGGGGCTACACTAGTATTATAGGACCTAACATACCCCTCTCCTCTAAAAATGTTGTCCTCAATGCCCGAGTAGTTATAAATGCTTCTATATAAAATTCTCATCCTCCCGTATAGAACCTTTAGTTGGTTAGTTCTTTCCACTTGATGATATACTCGAAATTAATCGATTTCATAGTTGTCGAGTTCTTGTTTCTATGATCAAGCCTACAGTTCCAATATGATTTTTTTCCTTCCTCTTCAAGTTCTAGAAATATTGTTTGAACTGGGAGCCTATCACGTTTAACCTTATTTAAGCATGAAACATGGAAATTTGGGTGCACTCGTGTAGATGTAGGAAGCTCTAATTTGTATTACATATTACTAATATTTTGCAGCACCTTGTAAGGACCATCGCATTTTGGCGATAGTTTATTATCCTTCTTATATTTCTTGATGTACATTTGTTTGTATGGTTGTAACCTAAAATACCAAATTTCCTACATCAAAACTTCCCCCTCGCCGCGATGTTGATCCGCATGTGGATTCATTCAATTATGTGCCAAATTGATGTTATCCTTTAAGATTTGGAGAACTTGTTGTTGATGCTCGATGATATTCCACTTCTTGAACCTTAGAATTTTCTCTAAATATGATGTGATGGATGCAGTGTATGATATCCATAAAGAGCCATAAATCGGGTCATTTTTGCTATATAGGAAGGAAGTGTTATAACACCATTCCGTTGAAAAGTGTAACTAGGTTCCGCCTTCATAATGACATGTAATTATGATTTTATGTAATGAAGAGACAAAGATAATAAAATGTATTTATTGTAATTCTTGCACCATGGGTTTGATGAGAAAGAGATTATATTATAGGTCAAAACTTCTTCTTGATGTATTTAGGATTTTTTCATATTGTTATAAAGATAATTAGAGCCATGTAAATGAAGTCATGTTACACTTGTAAAAGGACACATTATTTGTGTAAAAAGTATACTCCAAGACCATGTCACTAGGCCTCTCCAAAGTCAGCTTTAATGTGATGGAAATACTCCTTGGATGAAGTTGTGGCTACCATCCCGTTGAGGCCTTTGAATTCCACCGCCGAAACATGGGAAAAAAACTACAATCTGGCCTGGACCTTATAGTGGCTCCTTTTTTTGTTTGGTGTAGTGGCTCCAACTCGGGGATAATGGGACCAGCTTTCCCAAGAAGGGATGATTTTGAGGGTGTTTTGATTATACAACATGCAAATGGAGAATGATTTTAATCTATCATATGCATCTATTTAAACTATTTATTCTACTAAATACCCTAGGTGTTTCTTCCTTTATACATCTAAAAATATATCCTTCAACCGTTATAATATAGATCATTTAACAATGAAAGAGATGAAAATTATGTAAGATGATTCTTCTAACAAAGTATTTTGAATAGAAGAATTGTGAAAAATATATCACATTCATATGTGTGATTATATATTTGATAATAAATCATAGAAAAATATTAGAAATGTATGCATGTAACATTCATCTATAATAATGCTTCAAATATATAATACAATAAAAAGATGATTGTCAATCTATAAAGAAAGATTTAATACAAGTGAATAGAAGTACCATATGTACGAAGTTCTACTCATGTAAACTGATAGTAATTGATCTTCTCCTCTTTCACTTTCAAGAAATTTAAAGAGTACAATAGTGCAACATCAATTAAACAGCCTTTAATTGTCAAAAGATAACATATGTGTTCCATTAATTCATCAAAACATTAAAAAACTTACAATAGTGCATTATTTGCAAAACGTTTTTGAAAATTCTTGACCCTTCTCTAAATGCATGAGAGGGGTTTAAATACTAAAATAACTATATTCTAAAATAGATTATTACAAAATATAGAGGAGGTTTCAAACAACCATCCTCATAAGACTAACTTAAACTACAATCTAGGAAAATAAAGTAACAATATGATTCGTGAATTTCATGGTTCTGGATTTCCTTTCGAAGTTGACAAGTATCTAGCATGTGCTTGAGCTGAGCTTGATACAAAATCCTCGATCTGACCTGTCCCTTGAATACTTCATTTTGAAAGTAATGGCTGCTACTCTTCTTGTTGAATCAAGAAGACCGCAAGATCCATATTGATGATAAGGTTTGATAAGAAAATTCCAATAATTTTCTTGATCAAACTTATTTACCTTTAATTATTTCATCCTATGTTTCTACATTTTTCTTCCACTATGTCTCTAGTTTCTTTACTTCTAAGAACATTTCAAATGTATACTTTAATTAGTTCTACTTTCACCGCCACACATGCATTTAGTAATTTCCTTGATAATCTTGATGTTTTCTACCGCCGTTTTCTCTCGCCTACTTGATTTGTGCTTCCCAATCTTTGAATAGGGTAGAGATTAGCTTCCTTTTTGTAGAAATTTATTAATACTGATGTATTACTAGATCCTCCTCGATCTAACAATATTTATCTTCTTGCTAAATACAAAATCCTTCCACCGTTAATCTTGCGGAAATTTAAAAATCAATTGCAAACACATGTGAATAAATTCAATCGCACATAAATACGCTCTTTATTAATGGTAAATATTGAAGCTGAAAACCCCAACTATCATATATTATGTATAAAAATGCATCATGTAATAATCTCATAAAAAGCTTAGTACATCAAGCACTCAATATTGTTGTGGTGGAATAGTCGCATGTGTGTATGAAATTGCACCGTCTAAAGAGTGTGGTCTATTATTTAAACTATTGGTAATAGGCGTAAAGTGTAGAGCTCAAAAGCATAAAATTTAGTGGAAATAGTATGCTAAAAGTATGCTCGCTAAAACTAAAACTAAAACACAATATGCATAAGCTATAAAGAGAGTCAAAATGATAATAATGCAAACAATGGCTTGATGGCCTCTTCTTATTAAACGTTTGATATGGAGAAGAAATTTTAACCACTTTCATGCCGCCTAGGCAATGGCTCTAGGTCTCGATGCAAGGATGTTGCCATCCAAGCTTCGCCTCCGATGTAGTATCCCTCTCTCTCTATTGTGGTGGACTAGAATTTTGGGTGGCCAATCATCGAGTCCTCTTAGTCTACCAACATCACACACTCGGTGTTGCTTGGGCAACTTTGGCCGCATAACAATGTGATCACCCTTTCTTCATCTTTGTATTTATATAAGGGAGTTTCAAATCCTCCTTCCCTCCCTTGGTACATGATGGATAGTGACCCAAGGGAGAGGTATGATTCCATTGTGTACTCCAAATATTCCTTTGTGTGCTCACATAGTGTCTAAGGAGGAACTAGTGGTTGTCCTTAGGTGGCTTCATATAATGAGTAACTATCCTTTGCTTGGTGTGGTCCTAGAAAGTGACTTTTTTCCATTTCTGGTGAATGTGTGCTTATCTAAAAAAGCATTGATAGAAGGCACTCTTTTCTCAAAGGATTAAACGCACATTGTAGCATTTAAGACTAGTTCATTTGATTTTTCTCAAAACCCTAGATATTTTAAATACTTCTTGATTTCATAATGTGTTCTTGCCCTATAAATCCTTAGGCTTGACATTAATTAATGTTGTATTTTGTTGCACGATTTTTCTAGTGTTAATAGTTTCCCCTAATGTGTGAGGTCTAGGAAGAACCGTATAGCTAAAATACATTATAGTTTGTTTTTTGTATCGTACGTAGAGAGAGAGAGAGAGAGAGAGAGAGAGAGAGAGAGAGAGAGAGAGAGAGGGAGGCTCGCGTGAATATTGGAATTGAAAACACATTGCATCGTTTCGAGATAAGCATGGCCTAAGGGACCCCCTAAAAGAAACAAAATATACAACATATATACAAAATTTCAACGAGGTGGGCATGTCCCATACTCGTGATGCTATGGCTAGTTAAACAAAATTGACAGATACATGTGTTGTTTGTGCCACTACCGTGGTAGTGATGCTACCGGTTGTTGACGATGATCGCTAACGCCCTCAAGGGCATTTTTTCTTTGATGATAGGTGAAATTTGGCACCCATATGCAATATTTGTATGGCATATCACTACACAATGTATGTGCATATGTACCGGTTGGGACCCTCCCGTGTAAGCATTGTCAAGTAGAGACGCTTATGGAGGCACAAGTCTTTGACTGATCTAATCAAAGTGCGGGTTGTAAGGTACAATACCATCGTGACATGAAATCTTTCGCCGTAGTCAAATGTTAGGAGGATCGATGAAACTGTGGACAATGATGTCTCTCACACCGCCACTCGAGGATACCCTTGCGTGGGGAGGGGTGATCCAAGGTACCGCCTCCTTTTCGGAAAAAAGGTGCCGAGGTCGACAAAAGGAAGCCTTAACCGAACCATGGGTTGCCGACCTAAGGGGTCGTGGACTTAGATGTGACTGGTTTAACATAGCATGTTGGTGAGAAGTGACCGAAAATGGATGATGGAGATTCAAAGGGTTCGAGGTTGGAGTATACTTTAAAGCGCTTGGCGAGCGCTCATAGTTCTTTCCTGAAAGGGGAAAATCCCCTCGAGTCGCATAGACTTCCAGTAAGGTGTGTCAACAGACTATAAATGTCATGATGGTGCATGCGTGGGGGTGAAATACTCCGACCAAGGGGAATGAGGGACTACCGCTATGGGGGAAAAGATGAAATATGATGGCGAAGCGGCGAAGGGCATCGTTTATGGTCTTTCGTACACTTACCAAAAGAATAAAGTAATGAGGTTTGGTTTATACAAAACACAAGAGACAGTACGCCAAAGCATTAAAGGGTTCGCTCACCGAAGGTGTGAGGATGGTGTTTTTCTAACGATGGGGGTCCCATTGGTTGGTCTCATGTGCAGGGTTGATGAAGCAGATGAAGAAATGTCGCGTATGGATTATGATGATGGAGGTATGGTGGGCCAATGGCACGAGCAAAAGTGAGGTGCACTTTTGTTCTGCTTGTAAAACCCGGTCGTCCGGGGAAGGAATTTTGAGTTTGAATGGTAAAATTGACCTTATGCATGATAGATGGATGGGCATGAGGTGCTTCCCAAATTGAAATCGTATGGCTGCGATCACTTGTACGTGATATATGGTCTACTTTGGGTGACAAGCACCATGGAGGGGAGGCTCTTACCGACCAACATGGACATTTATCATATGTAGGTGAGGTGATGATAAATGTGGCCGGGTATGAGGATCCTACAATATTTTCTTTAATGGAGAAATGATGTTAGATATGCAAAGTTTTATGGGACTCTATCAAGGCCGGGGCAAGATGATACCGCTCCGAACTTTCGAAGGATGTTACAGTGAACGGTTTACGGGTTCTTCCCGCAAAAACAACTACCTAAAGTGAGAGCATCTTTCTTCATCAAATATTATTGAAAGACATGAACTTTAGAAAGGAAGATGAGAGGGTGCATACCGTTGGCGCTAAAAACTTATTTTTTCCGGATAGCGAATGTGGCGTCGCTATCATTCATCATGGCATGCTAATGATGGTGCAACTTACTAGCTTGTGGAATGGATCTTCTGATCTCCCCCGTTATGGACCTCCGAAGTTCCGGAAAAGGGCGATAATTATGGGATTATGGCCCTAATCCTATTCATTTGTACTTGCTAAGTTTTGGGAGATCGAGGTGCTTCTTGCGGGAGTCGTTCTTGTCGTTGCGGTCAACTCGTACCGTGGATTAGCAATATCACGCCGAGGTAACTTTCACAAAGGGACATCTGCATTTCAATTTTTTTAGTGTGATGGTGTCGAGGACCATACAAATTGGGTTTGTACGGCTCAAAGAGAATTTTTTTCCCCTAGATTGCGTGAGTGATCTAGGCAAAGAGGTGCTTTCCTTGCGCACAGCTTCCGAGGGAAAAACACGAGAGCATGCTTTTTCTCCTTTTTGCATGCAAGGGCATGCCCGTGAAGAAAACAGATGTGGGGGCATACTTGTCCGAGAGACAGTATGCAAGTTCAGGGTGACAAAAAAATTTTGCTTTTTCGTTTGTTTTGATGTTTCTCTTTGTACCGATGGGTGCCTATGTGGCTTGGCAGGTTGGTGGAGAGAGGCAGCGGGATTGGCCCGAGATTCAGACCACTTTAGCTCTTGAGCGTCGGGGCACGTCATTAGTTGGCCGCATGGGGCCTTTGAAGTCATAGCCGAGAACGAGTTCCTTCGCCTCAGGACCGATCGTTACGTTACATTATATAGCATTGGCACAAGAGGCGTAACATGTTCTTACCGGCGGGGGAAAACTTGATTATCCATCCGGAGAGATGGAGATATTCTTTGTGGATCGGGTTACCGCCTCGTGGTGAGGTTTCGAGGTATCCACTCTCTCGGGAGAGTGAACCCAGACTCGATTCGTGAGGTGGCATTGCAAATAGGTGCGCTTCTTACCGAGGGGTGCATCAAAATTGCGCAAGGAGATGTGGTCGAGCGGTGTGTTCGGCGATTATTGTGCAACCGGCGAGGTCATTTTCTCCACATCGTGCATTGGACCCGTTGTGTGGGAGTTTTATGGCATTTGAGGGGTGGGTATTTTTTTGATGGCAATGCCTATTCGGGGCCGGCGGGAGCCACGCATGAGGATGTCGGCTCGATGATGCCATGAGGCAAAGCATGGTATGGTGGGTCGCTATTGGAATGACATGATAGAGTCCTAGTTTGAGGCCAACCCATAGATGTTCTTTCCATACCCATATGTGGGGATGGACTTTCAAGGTGATCCAGATATATGGGTCTCCCTTTCGATTATGTTCGGGGGGTCTGCAGTATGAGTTATGTTTTTTCTGCACTTCGTTTGAGTTTTTATATACTTATGTGTTTTTTTTTCATTGACACTAAAATTATTTCGCTACTTCCCGTATGTTGGCGAGGTAGGTCACCCAAAGGCCCGATTGGTAGGTCAAAATCCTTCACTACGACCTCATGGTGGTCAAGGTGGGAGGTGGCATAGGTGGACCGAGTGGTGGTGACGATGGACCCGGCGAGGATGGTGTTGGCCCTTCGGTGAGGGCGGTGCCAGCCTGGCTACAATGGTAGGTGGCGCCTGAACAGCCTGCAAGTGCATGCGCTCGAGGCATGCAATACAAGACCGGTGGCTTAGGTGGTCACTCTAGAGGACTTTGGGGTCGAGTGGACCGCTTGACCCAAGGAATGCCTACTCGAGGTTTCATGGAAGATTTTGAGGAGGTTTGGTTAGAGACGATGATGGCCCGCGAGAGGGGACGGAAGGCTCCACTCTATGTCGGGTAGTGATCGCAAGGGCAACAAAGCAGCCTCCGTGGTGGCACCAGGAGCGGTGGTGGGTCCAGGTGTCGTCAAGGCACCCCCTAGAGTAGTTTTGTACATAGGGAAAGCACCCGTTATGAGGATGATTCCTTATTTTTGATGACTTTTGTATTTCGTGCTGGCCAATGGGCTAGCGATACTATTTTTTGTACTCAGATGCACATATTTTTTGATATATATATGAGAGATATTTTTGCGCCTATACATGGTGTGCTATCTATTTTGGTTTATATATTTCATGTTATGCCGATGGATATCTATGTTTTTTGTCTTTTATGTATGATGGTTTATTTGCCAAGGTATCTCTAGTCTAGGATATTGTTAGCTATGCGATCACCTTCTTGGTTTTGATTCATTAATACATGGGAAAATGTAATGTAATCAAATTATTCTTACTTATCATTTGGACCACAAATATTTTATGTTAGGTGTGTGTCTCTGTGTCAAATGTTTGATTCAACTACGATACTTACTTAATCTAGGAATCAAGGTAGACATGCATATGGTGGATGCCTTGATGGAGGGCCTCGCACATAAGTCCGATGACAAGATTATATTCTCGCCCGATTTTTTGCTTCGGGTCCGACGCACATGCTCGTTTGAAATACGTGGTGACCTGGTCAGACTCGTAGATGACCCGTGGCTACAACTAAGTTTTGAGACCACCGCGATGCTCCATCAAGAAATCCAAAATAGGGTCTCGAGTTGGTGATCCATGGTGGCACTTCGAGTGTGCTTTTTTACATAATTCTTCGGTCAAAAATATTTTGGTGATTGGGTTTTTGTGTACTCTAACTTCTAGGATAAGGGCTATCGGGGCCCTTATGGGTATAACTTCTTGAGGTAAAGGCCATCGACGGGTTACCGAGGTAGGTCTTGTATGGTTCCATCAATATGTATGCCTCTGCCGGAAGCAATGTTTGATGATATAGGGTCCTTTCCAAGGTTTCAAACTTTCCGGCCCTAAGGCCTCTTTGTGACATCGTAGCGAAGGAATAACTTTCCCCTGTGCATCAAATGAGCGAGGGGTGATGTGGCGGTTGAATGATGCTTTCACCCTCTTATTATGGGCCTCATTGTGTTGTAGTGATTGTCGCTGACTTTCATCAACGATCTCTAGTTGTACTAGGCATTGTTGCTAAATGCTGGGTTGGGTGTCATCAAGGAGTTCAATGGCAATATGGTGTGTTTGGGATCTCATGAAATCAATGCAAAAGCACAAGGTACATCAGCTTTTGCGGTGAATAAAGTGGAAATCCCGGGACAAGGGGGCGCTTGGAATCCTATCTTGGATGTGTGATGATACAAGTTGTATGTGGTGAATTGTGTCACTCAAGGAGATGGGGGAAGGACCTTGCAATGGAGTATTTGCATGAGTACAAAAGGTCGTTTCCCACCAGATAGTCAATTTCCTGTGACATGTGGAATTTGTTCTTATAATAGAGCTCGAATGCTTTCATTAGTGGGCATAGCTCGTGTGTGATCTTGGCTAGTGAAAACAAGGCACGGTATCATGCCGAAAGAGTAGATAGTCCGAGATCTCTATGCTACTCATTGTCTCGATGTGGATGTTTGGAAAGGCCTGGCCATGTATGAGGTTTCTTTCCTTCTCGCTTCCATTTTTGCATAATTGGTTTAGACTTGTCTTCCACTTTGGTGGATGGTAGACTTAACACCGCTCAAGTATCTCTTAGCTTGGGGAGATGCACACACTTAAAAATATGATGAAATTGTGAGAAAATTCAGCAATAAGTGTGTGTGATCTTCTCTTGATTGGAGAGTATTTTCTCGAGGGAGAGAAGAGACTATGCAGAGACTATTTGCTAGGGGCTTGAGTTCTCTCCGCATTGGTTGACTCGTGATCATTCATATCACATAGGCCGCACGTTATCCTAGACTTGGCCGAGGTTACCGTTTGGTGGTGTGTTGGATTATCAAGCTTGATACACCATTGCGGTGGTGGGACAATTCGACGATGTACTTTTTATGCCATTCCTGGAGATCATCTGTCTCTTCTCTATGGAATTAATCATGTCGATAGTGGGACAGATTCGCGAGGCATAAGTACAATTTTGCTTATAATGGTTACCCTAACATATTAGGAAAAATATCCTTGATATGAAGGTTCCATCTAGTTCGCTCGAGGTCTCATGGGGGAACCAAGGCTGAAGGCTGCTAAATCATGGCCAAATGGACGACTATATGGTCCGTCTTTTCGCATAACGTACACGTTGGTTGTTGCTACGAAGTGTCGTTGGGGGTAGCTATAGGGGCTCCTTTCTTAGCCATTCTTCGACCGACAAGAACATGATGGATCCTCTCATCTCCTCTCGCTCGGGGTCATGGAGTTGCCCTCGTGGACCGGGCATCCATATCGTCTTCTTGGGAAAGGCAAACTATGGCCGAGCGGAGGCTAGCAAGGGCTAGCTTCCGAAGCGAGGTATGTAGTGACAATCCTCTAAAAGGTGTTTTTCATTTGGGGATGGAAATCCAGACATGAGACCAAAGTGACTTGTTGGGGGTGTCATGAGGATAGCGCCGGCTCCAGGAAGAAAATAGCTCAAATAATCGAAATGTGATGTGGAACATAAACCCGTAGACCATGAATGATTAAGCTCCATACCTCTTTTGCAAATGACCACCCACAAAGAGATGGTTCGAGGTCTTCGCCGGCATTACTACAAGAGCACACACCTCCGTGAGGGCCGCCGATGTTTCTTTCCATATTATCCCTTGTTAAGACCTTTTATTATGCATTAGTACAAAAAAAATGTTTAATTTAGGAGTCCGAATGGATCCCAAACCCGTTTCCTAAACTTCTGATTGGCTGGTTCTTTCTTCTCGAGTTTGGAGAGCCCTATATCCGAATGCAATAAGATAATTTTCGAATTTCCCTCACCCCCAAAATGAGCAACAATTTGTGCACCGACGTTGATATAAATTGGCATATTTCCGAACATTTTCTCGTTGTTAACAAAAATGATCTAAAATTTTGGGGAGGTCCTGTGAGGCATCGCTCCCCTTTTCATCCCACTCAAATATCTCGACACTCGAAATTCTAGATTGGATCAACCAATATCGAAGTTCTTTGATCTGTACGTACCTCTTCGGGAGCGCACGGAGACATACCGTCATCCCGCAGCTTGGTGTTCTTAACATTACCGGTGGATGCGGTAGAGGCATTCCTTAAAAAATTTAAACCTCTCGTGACAAAGATTCCATACCCGAGTGCCGCTAAAGTGTTTTCTCGGCCGGCAGAAGCCTTAGAGGGACGCCTTGCACGTATTTGTTTTTGAGGATTTTGTCGATCGGGTGTTTTGGCTCTGAAAACATTTTCCATAAAAATTTTGCAGCCCAAGGCGAGGTTGGCATGTGAGGGGTTGTGAATATGTAGACCTCCATTGTCAATTGGGCATTTCACAAGATCCCGGCTTAATCGATGAAATTTTTGTTGCTTCCTTTTCCTCCCCGAGGAATTCATGCAATAGTTTGGAGATTTGTTCCATGATATTTTTAGGTGCCAAAAGGAAGGATGCTTGGTAGACGAGGAGAACGTACAACACTACTTTGATGAGAATTAATTTCCCCCTGGGTGAGCCACCGACCTCCCTAGCAACCAATTTTGGGCTTTTATTTTACCGATGACATCGACCCACAGAGATTTTTTAACTCGATAGTTAGGGGAAATCCGTATATACTTAATTTTTTCCCATTGGGCATAGCCAAAAAAGTTCGAGTTGTTGTGAAATGCGATCGAGATCATGCTGATCAATATTCCACCCAAACACAACACTTTTTCTATCATTGATTAGAGCACCGCAGACATCGCAGTAGTTGTGGAGGAAAGAATTGGAAGGCTTTTTCAATTTTCAATAGAGGCACCTCCAAGAAGAAGAGATTCATCTGCAAAGAGGGTGGTTTACGGCTCAATTCCATTCAATATTATTATGCCAGGAAGAGCCCTACATTCTTCTTTCGTTGTTAGTTTCCTACCGAGAGTGTCCGCCATCGTAATGTATAGAAATGGGGAGAGAGAGGACAATTGCCAAAAACTCGAGCTTGGAAAATAGGATGTAGGACACCCATTGGCGAGTGGTGCAATCCAAGGCTTTTCAATGCAAGCTTTGATTAAATTGACAAACCCAGGGGAGAAGCCAAAGGAAAGGAGGACCGAGGAGGAAGGAGAGGTTGACCCCGTCAAAGGCATCGCCCATGTCAAGTTTGATCAACATCCCCTTCTCTTTATGCTTCTTGTTAGGAGTGAATGGTTTCCCGCACTTGAATTACATTTTCCATGATGTGCTTACCTTTGACAAACCCTCCTCGAGGGTTGGAGATAAGATTCCTGCTGCAGGTTTGATTCTATTTGCAAGGAGTTTTGCAAGGATTTTGTAAGAGGCATTGTAGAGGTAGATAGGTCTCAATCTTTCCAAAGGTTTCGTGGTTCACTTTTCTTGATTAAGGCCAGAAGAGTTGATGCCTCCCACCACCTTGGATTTTCTCCAAAGTCCTTTATCATTGTCGCCAGTTAGTTTTGATTATATACCAACAAATTTTGTAGAAGTGGATTGTCAAACCATCGGGGCCAGGGGCCTTATCGCATTCCATGTACTAGATGAATTTGATTATTTCCTCTTTCCGAGAAAGGTTTTGTGAGAGTAGAGTTGTCTTCTATACTGATAAGGTGGGGAATGTGTTAAAGGAAGTCCGGTGTGTCCTCATCACCGCCATCTATCCTAGACCGTAGAGTGTTCTGAATGACTCTCCGTTGTATATTTTATTTGATCAAACCTTGTAGACCTTCCCTCACCGTTGTTATTCCGTGATGTGATTGCGGAAAGGAAAGCTCTATATTGATGATGGAAGAAGGAGGTGTTTCAATCCCTTGCCTTGAATCTACGTGCTACGGGATTTTATTCTCCAAATATTCTTCTTCCATGCGATGAGCGTAGGAGCCGTTTTGGGCATGCAACACTTGCTCATAAGTTGGTCGCTTTAATTGTTTTCACAATTCAAGCTCCACATAAATTTTCAACCCGAGGAGGTCTCGTTTATTCCAAAGACATCCACGCACTCTGATATGCTCAATTCCAAAAGCAAAATAATGTTGTAGTAAAAGTCACACAATTATTAATCATACAAATCTAATTATTCACACCTGCTTTCTTAACAAAAGCCGAAGTCTACTTATGTTATAGTAGAAGTAACTCCTCTATTGCAGTCTTTTAAGAATCCTAATGAAAGGAAATCACTCTACAGAAAGGAAACCAATCAACCATAATAGGGAAATCAGACCCTATTCATTCAAATAGGAACTTTAGCACTGCCGTCTGATGACACTAATCACACTCGTAGAAAAGATAAATTCAAGAAAACAAAGACCCTATTCCCATGAATAGGAACCTTCAAGACTGTCTCCCGTTTCTAATCACACTCATAGAAAAGAAAGCCAACAATGGGAACAGACCCTATTCCTTTATACAGAATCTTCAAAGACTCGTTCCCAAATATACATTCAAGTCGTATAATAGGAGAAGATCTCTTGGGCCCTTTAAGAATGAATTTTTCAAACTCATGCAACGTTTAAAGGAAACAAAATCTAATGAACTACGTAACTATGCAACCGATGGTTTCAGCAAACAGAATTAAATTAAGGTGCGAATATCATAAAGAAACTCAACAAAACTACAGAATGAAAGTGAATCTTGTGATGAAGGCGGGCCCTCTCCTTCTCACAAGATTCCCTGTGGAAAGAGTTAAATTGAAGCGCTCAAAAGGAACCTTTTATTCATCCGTCAAAAAGGAATGATACATTACAATGGAGTCTAGCTCCTCTTTCCGCTCAAAACAATGTTCTCTTTGTGGTTTCTAACTCCCTTATAATGATGATGTCTCCTCTTTTTAAAGAGGAGACATCTATTACAGCTTACATCGTAGCAAATTTATGTTTATCCAAATCGTTCTTCTTTCTTAAAAAATTGTGGCCCTTCTATTCTTCCATGTAAAGATATTGTTACAACAGATGCGTGTACCATCGTTTCGAATAATCCGTGTAACCACTCCTTGATTGTCTTCATCTTGTTTGCCATTGTTCCCAAAATACTTTCCGTAATCGCAAATCATGAGTAGTGACAATTTGCGTGCCCGCTAACCGTTTCAGCAACGGAGTCGACCGTTTCAAAGAACGACCGATCATTTCGCACATCACGTTCCTTCACATAAATTATCTCTGCGATCTTTAGACTTGTGTTAGCAACAATCTACCTTCGATTAATGATGAAATATAAGAGTAATATGGAATTATATGTAAACATATTAAATATATAGTAAAGAGGAGGATTTCATATACTCTTGGATAAAGTGAATGAAAAATGATGATGGAACCTTTTAAATATAGTTATAAAAGGGTAAGGTGGTGTCAATATGTATGGTAAAAATGGTACATTGTGAGGTCCTAACATCCCCCCCTAAATTTCGAAAAGGGTTGCATGTCCTCAGCAACTTCACTGAATGTCTGAGTACCTACTATGTGCATGCAAGTTGCTCAAGCAAGAATTCAGGGAAGGTGGCTTCGTCGAAGCCGCAACTTTGATTGTTCTCGCAATTGCTACCATGCTATCGCTCGTCCTCGTTATCCACCAGGTGAGACCGGTATTGTTCGTCGACATCCATAAGATCGTGAAGTGAAAATGATAACCAATCCAGTTTTCCACAATGCCGAATGCATCTCGATGTGAAGTTTGGTACCCCGGATAGTGCACGGAATATTATCGTGGCTAAAAGGGTGATACTCTTGTCTTTCCTTACATGACTATTGCCGTAACATAGTGTTGGCCTTCAAGGCATAGCTTTTCTTAACTTTGATTAACTCTGTAGACACTTTAGAAGCGTTGAGGCTTGCATGTTGTATGTATGTGCATTCTCAAGGCTTCGCAAAAATCGTGATATTCTACTACAAAAATAGCCTGACGGAGGTTCCTGCCCTAATCCACAAGAGGCGATTCTCCTTATTATGCCTACTTGCAATAAAAGCAGCTTTCCATGTGATTTGATTGGCAAGAAATGAAACAAATGCCCTAATTGTACATCACCAACAATGGGAGTAAGGTTAACCTCGTCTATTTTCAGGCATAGCCTCATTATGAAGATAAAGTTCACATAAAAAATTTGCTCCGCCGTGAGCAATTCATGAGGTCTCCCATCCTTAATTTCCTTCAATTGAAAATAAACAAGACGTTCGTAGAGGAAGAGAGAATAATTCAAGGAGGGTTTCCGAAGCACACTTGCACTAATGAAAACATCAAAAACAGCTTTCTCTTTTAATTCTTTGATTTCTTCTTAGAATCCTTGAGTTGTTGCAACCGTTTGCTCCCAATTATCCCGCTTGAATACATTTGATTCTTCTAGGCCAACTTATGTTGTTGTAAAATATTTATCTGATCCGCAGCATACCGGCTTTCCATTATTCATTATTTCTAATTGTTTCCATGGCGGAGTCTCGTGTCTCGCATTATACCGGGTTGGGGCATTGTCCGAGAAATAGTTGACTAACACATGGCAAGATATCTATGGTTTGATTTCTTTTTTCAGACTTTTGGAGGGCCCCACCGGTTCTCAGTAGCCAAGAAGGCATTCTTCTTTAATTGTAACCGATGTGGATGCTTCTGTGCACCGGAATTTTGACTATTTTGTATCCCGCCCGTTGGTAAATGTTTCCACATTCATGGCACATGTATTCTCCCCGCATGGATCCTTCTTTTGTGCCGATGCCGTGTGTGCCAACATGTAGAGATTTAATTCTCTATCAAAGGCTTCTCACATATTATCAGCTCTTTCTTATAGGCCTCTAGTCTCCGACTTCAAAACTCATTTTCCTCCAATAAAGATGCCATGCTGTGTGAATCCTATGTGTTGGTTGATTTTGCTAGAGTTGTCCGTCGATCCACAAACTCGTAGCCGGTTCTTGTGTTGCAAACAGTACAAATAGTTTCCTTGTATTATCATGCTTTGGTATGATTTTTGTACCTCGAAGAGTCGGTTTTGTTTCAAATTTTTCCGGGTAAGTAACTCCGGGTTCTTGTGGAGCAACGCTTATTGTTTGAGTAGTAAACGATGTCATCTTACCCCTCGGCAACCGGTTCTCGTGGAGCAAGCACACAGACGAGACGGTAATGGTTTGGGAATTTGGAATGGTGACGAGGATTGAAGTTTTACCAGGATAGGGCTCACAGGTCGTGGGAAATGGGAGTGACTTCGCTCATCAGTCATTTTCATTTTCCTCCTAGGTAGGAAAGTAGAAAAGTCGCTGACTTTCCTTTTCTTTGTAGGAGAAGATTCTTTTCTAGGGGAAGGGCTTTCGAAAGAGGTGACTACTTGGGATGTGGCCCTTGTTTGTCGTTTTGAGACAAAGACCGTTGGGTTTCGTCTCTTCCTTTTATGAGTAGGGGGAGATGGGGGTGTTTGAGAGTCATCGCTAGAGACATGAACAAGTGAGAAGAGGTGACTCGCTAAGTGGGATGAACTTGGGGGTAGGTCAACTCGGTTCCGAGGATGGAATCAATGGGGTCGTGGTTATCGTCCAAATGGCCTTTCATACACACCCTTTTGGGATTTTCTTGAGAACTTCCACTTGTTGGGGAATTTCGCTTGCCGGGGGAATCAGCTTGCCGGGGAATGAGGAGAGTGGATTATTTAGAGGGGATTTACGTAGCAAAACCCCTCTCAATTAATAATTGACATAAGCGATGATGGGTATGGGATAATAATGGGAATTTTACCCGTCTACGTAATATGACATGTTTTTGATACACCCAAGCGCATAATATGTTGAATATTAACTAACGACCATGCCGCAAATGATTCATTAAAATGAAGTCGTGCGGATAGACTACCCGGTAATGCCCTCGCATGTCAAATAGTGCTTGATGAATTCCGCCTACTATTGGCCATAGCGAGGTAATGAATTCGCACTTATACCGCGGCCTTTATAAAAACCAATCTGCTCTAGAAGGAGGAAATCTTTGCCGTGCATTTAAAATGACTTGTTTCCCTACCGAACCAAACAGCACCCGTAACCGGCAACCCCGAAAATTGTGCTATATCTTCCTCTCGTGACCGAAATTCGACCCTTGAACCACTAAGCAGTCCTCCTAAAAATTCTCGCGCAAACTCTAAACTTTTTTGAGGATCAAATTTCCTAACCTTTTCGAAGTATGTTATCCATCCTACCCGCCGAAAAATTTGGTAGGCCTCCGGGAACAATTCAAGAAGAGTTATCAAACCAGGCTCATGTCCGATAGCCGAAAATCCCATAGCTACCAATCTCACAGCCGACATGTAGAGCAATGTAGAACGTAAAATGACAGCTTTGGTCAAGCTAATTGTTGCAACAGAGGATATGGAGTCTCAATGACAATAGAAATAATGGATATGAAGAGTGACGAGGATTGGATGGCGTGGAATGATGATTCGCTTTTCGAAATTCCCCCTTATGTATGGTGAAATGATGTTTAAGTGTTCTAGATTGTAATCATTATGAGCAAGATCCTCTCTTTAAAATATTATTTAACTATATTACATAAACCACATACCTTATATTTTTACCTTTACTTTTATAATTGGCATATGTCAAGAATGGCTTGATATGGAAGAATCTTTAAATTTCTCTTCCTAGTCAGAAACAGGAGCATATCAAAGATCTGCCTTCAATACCGAATAATACTCACCAAGGGATTCAAGAATAAAAGTGGAGAACCGAAAAGCTTGTATAGCAGAGGAAAGAAATGGTGTTTTAATAATAATGAAAAGATGAATGACAAAGTTGCTGAAAGTGGTGTTTAAAGAATAGAAAAATGAATGAGATATGTTTGAAACTGTGTTTCAAAGAAAGGGAAAATAAGGAGAATGGGATACAATGACTTGGATTTAAGACAAGTGGGGGAAATATTTGCTAAGGGATAATTTCAGCAGTTAATACTGGGAAATAATGGCTGATGATATTTGAATGGTAGAAGTGGGGAGAAAATGGAAAAAGGGAAAATGTAGAAATGGGATAAGTGATAAAAGGGATATTGCTAGGAAATGGGTTGAAAATGAAGGAAAAAGCTTCGTGATTGAAGCTTCGCATCTTCTTGTGATGAATCTATCCTCCTTAATGAGTTCTTCCAAAATCTCGCAAAATTCAATTATAACATGCCAACTTCGACAGGATTATTAGTTTTAAGTCTAATCTAATGCTAGAAATACAAAAGGCAGTAAAAATTGTACGTCGTGAGGAGCGTTAAGACTCCCTAGAAAAAGATAATGTGTATCACCATGCAAGCAGTACTTGAAATCCTCTTTAGGAAATGGCACTGTACAAACGAAGCCTATGACCATTACCTAGTAGGGGTGTTTTTAGGAATCATCAATTGTTAGAAGTCTTACACGTTCCATTAGGAAAACCGCATCTACTTCATATGGTCCAAGCCATCAAAATGAAGCTTACGTTGAAAATTTTCAAAACCGAGAGTCATACAATAAGGCCCAATTACCTTTTTGGAATTGCTTGTGTTTGATAATTTTATCATGCCACTTCATTCTTTGTTGTTGAATCATGGTTTTTTGGTGAATGGCATCTAATCTCTTTTTATCCAATTCAAGAAGCTATCGCAACCTAGATGTCCGCACATCAATCAAATCAAGATTAACAAAATGCAAAAGCAGCTTCTTAGAGTTTTAATTTCAAATTCCACAGAAAACAACAAAATTTTTACCATAAACCAATCTAGGGAGAAAACCCGTAGTGTTTCTCCAAGTAGTTCTATAAGCCCATAGTGCTTCAGAGCCTTTCGAGACCAATCCTTCCGTTATCCTTCATTGTTTTAGTTAGAATGGCTTCTAATACTTTATTTGTGCTTTCCACCGCTCTATCGTCCGGGGGTGGTATGGTGTAGTCATTCTATGATGAATATGATATTTCGAAGGGTAGACTTAAAACCATGAGAACTGAATGGAGGTCCTCCATCCGTCACTAGCTCTCTAGGAATTCCAAATCTAGTGAATATTTCTTCAAATAAGAAAGCTAGGACAACCTCTTCATTGGTTAGGTGAATCTTGTGATGAAGGCGGGCTCCTTTCCTTCTCACAATATTCCCCAGGGAAAGAGTTAAATTGAAGCGCTCAAAAGGAACCTTTATTCATCTCGTCAAAAAGGAATGATACATTACAATGGAGTCTAGCACCTTTCCACTCAAAACAATGTTCTCCGTAGTTTCTAACTCCCCTTTCTAATGATGATGTCTCCTCCTTTTAAAGAGGACATCTATTGCGCTTACATCAGAGCAAATCTATGTTTATCCAAATCGTTTTTCTTCTTAAAAATGTGGCCCTTCTATTCTTCCATAGAAAGATATTGTTACAGCTAGACAGAAAAAGTACCTAAGCTCGTAACAATCCGTGTAACCACTCCTTGCTTGTCTTCATCTTGTTTTCCATTGTTCCCAAAATACTCTTCCCTAATCATAACCACAACAGTAGTGACGGAATTTGCGTGCCCGCCGACCGTTTTGCCAACGGAGTCGACCGAAGCCAAAGAACGGCCGATCATTTCCAAAGACAAAGACGTTCCTTCACATAAATTATCCGTGATCTTTTAGACTTGTGTTAGCAACAATCTACCTTCGATTAATGATGAAATATAAGAGTAATATGGAATTATATGTAAACAGATTAATTATATAGTAAAGAGGAGGATTTCATATACCTTTGGATAAAGTGAATGAAAAAATGATGATGGAACCTCTTTTAAATATAATTATAAAGGGTAAGGTGGTGTCAATATGTATGGTAAACAGGCATTGTGAGTATCCTAACATCCTAGCTGAAAGGGTTGCATGTCCCTTGTGCAACTCTTAGTCCGAGTCTCGAGTCCGAGTACCGACTCGTGCGTGCAAGTTGATCAAGCAAAGAATTCAGGGAAGGTGGCTTCGTCGAAGCTCTAATCCTTGATTGTTCCGCAATTGCTGCCATGTTACCGCCGTCCTCGTTATCTAATTGATAGTGAGACCGGTATTGTTCCGTCGGCATCCATAAGATCGGGAAGTGAAAATGATAACCAATCCACCTCCTCCATAATGCCGAATGCATCTGATGTAGTTTGGCAATTTCGGGATAGTGCAGCTTGAAGATTATCGTGGCTAAAAGGGGTGATACTCTTGTCTTTTCCTTACATGATCGTTGCCGTAACATAGTGTTGGCCTTCAAGGCAGCAATTTTCTTAACTTTTATTAACCGTAGACACTTTAGAAGTGTTGAGGCTTAGAAGTTGTTGTATGTAGCGGTGCATTCTCGGCTTCTCGCAAAATCGTGATATTCTGCTACAAAAATAGCCGTATTTGAAGGTTCTCGGGTCTAATCCACAAGAGGCGATTCTCCCCATTATGCCTACTTGCAATAAAAGCAGTTTTCCATGTGATTTGATTGGCAAGAAATGAAACAAATGCCCTAATTTGTACATCACCAACAATGGGGAGTAAGGTTAACTCCGTTCATTTTCAGCATAGCCTCATTATGAAGATAAAGTTCACATAACAAATGTTGGTCACTAGTTGTAGGCCTCGCAAATGTTTTAACAAATTGTTCCGTGAGCAATTCATGAGGTCTCCCATCCTTAATTGCCTTCAATTGAAAATAAACAAGACGTTCGCAGAGGAAGAGAGAATAATTCAAGGAGGGTTTCGTATGGCTAACAATTTTTGCACTAATGAAATCCTCTTTAGAAACAGGGCGATTGCACAAATGAAGCCGATGACCATTGACTAGTAGGGGTGTTTTAGAATCATCAATTGTTAGAAGTCTTACTGTTCCATTAGGAAAAACCGTATCTACTTCATATATGGTCCAAGCCATCGTGTACGTAGCTTACCCCGAAATTTTCAAACCGAGAGTCATACAATAAGGCCCAATTACCTTTTGGAACTCGCCCGTGTTTGATAATTTTATCATGCCACTTCATTCTTTGTTGTTGAATCATGGTTGTTTGGTGATTGGCATCTAATCTCTTTTCATCCAATTCAAGAAGCCGTCGCAACCTAGCCGTCCGCACATCACTAAATCAAGATTAACAACTAAAGCAAATTTTAGAGTTTTAATTTCAAATTCCACAGAAAAAAACAACATTTTTACTCATAAACTAATTCATAGGGAGAAAACCCGTAGTGTTTCCTCCAAGCAGTTCTATAAGCCCATAGTGCTTCGTGGAGCCTTTGAGACCAATACTTTCGGTTATCCTTCACCGTTTTAGTTAGAATGGCTTCTAATACTTTATTTGTGCTTTCCACTCGCCCATTGGCCCGGGGGTGGTATGGTGTAGTCATTCTATGATGAATATGATCTTTCCGCGGGTAGACTTAAAACCATGAGAATTGAATGGAGTGTCCTCCATCCGTCACTAGCTCTCTAGGAATTCCAAATCTAGTGAAGATTTCTTCAAATAAGAAAGCTAGGACAGCCCTCTTCATCGTCTCTAATAAGTGCTTTGGCCTTCACCCATTTAGTCATATAGTCTCTAGAGACTAATATATAAGTTCTTTGATTGGATGGAGGATTAATGGGTCCTATGAAATCCAAGGCCCATATTTCAAATGGTTCTGAAACTACTCCGGGGGTTTAATGGCATTTGATCTCTATGATTGGGTTGACCCATTCGTCGGGTACCGTCACAAGCCCTCACATATTTCTTTGCATCCTTAAATAATGAGGGCCAATAGTAACTCATCCTCAAAATTTTTTGTGTTGTTCTTTTATCTGCCAAAATTCCCTCCACAAGGGCCATCATGACAAGCTTTTAGTATATCATACACTTCATCTTCCTCAATCATCTTCGGATTTCCCCGGGATCAAGCCCCGTGTAGAAAAGACACCCACTTATCCACTATACCCGGCACTTTGTTGAACAATTCTTCATTTTCTCTCGTATGACAAAACGTGATGGTAATTTTCCCGCAACCAAATAATTGGCAATATCTCGCATACCATGGAGTAGAGGAGCAAAAATCGCAAATAAATACTCATCAGAAAAGAATCATCTACCGGAATATTATTATTAGTTTTTAACCGTGAAAGGAAATCAACCACCACCACATTTTCTTTACTGTGCCGATCTACAATTGTGATATCAAACTCCCCGTGCTAATAATAGCCATCTAGTAACTCGAGCATTTGTGACAAATTTTTTTCATTAAATACTTAATAGCCAAGTGGTCGTTGTGGACAAAAGTAGAATAACCAAGGATATAATGTCGGAATTAGTTAATGGCATAAATTATTGCAAGAAACTCTTTTCTGCAGAATCGTATAATTAAGCTCAAGCAGGGGTCATGTTCTTACCGATAAAGTAGATAGCATAAGGAAGATGATTCTCCTCTTGTCCCAAGACAACTCCAATTGCAAAGCAGTATGAAGCATCAAGATATATGAAAAGGAGGCCCAATCGTGTCCCTCAAAATAGAAGAAATAGATAATTGATTCTTGAGTTCTACAAAGGCTTTCCGACAAGGATTAGTCCATCGACCCGCATTTTTCATAAGCAACACAAATAATGGAGAAGCTATCTTAGAAAAATCTTAATAAATCTTTCGTAATATCCAACATGTCCTAGAAAACTTCTCACATCGCCTTGTGTTTTAGAAACGTAAAGATTCTCAATGACCAATATTTTAGATGGGTCTCTCGACACTTTGAGATGAAATAAAATGTCCAAGCACTACTCCTTCACTCATCATCATATGAAATTTTTCGTACTTAGGGAGAGGTGAGCTTGTATACAATGTTTAAGTACCTTCAAGATTTTGTAATGCATCTTCAAAAGACACATCATAAGGAGTAAAATCATCCATAAATATTTCCATAGAGTCATTCAAGATATCGTAAAAGATTCCTATAACAAAATTTCCGAAACTGTGCTGTCGGGTGCATTGTACATAGCCCAAATGGAAGAACTCTATAAGAAAAAGTTCCCCAAGGACTAGTGAAAGTGGTCTTGTCCCGGTCTTGGGGTGCAATTCTAATTTGGTTATACCACTCGAATCCATCTAGAAAAGAAAATAATTTCTTCTTCCCCGACAGACTATCCAACACCTGATCAATTAAAGGTAAAGGAAAGTGATCCTTTTGAGTAGCTTTGTTTAAGGCTCGTAATCAACACATACTCTCCATTTCCCATTTTTCTTAGGGACAATTACCAATGGGGGGAAACCCATTTAATCGTCGATATGGGGTATATAATCCCGCATTAAGCAATTTCTGGGTTCTTCTTTTTAACAATTTCGTAAATTAGGGTTCATTCGTCTTTTGGGGTTGACAGACTGTCGGCATCCTTCTTTTAATATAAATTCGGTGAGTACATAGTTCGTAAGAGATTCTTTCATATCCGTGTAATCCCATGCAAATGCTTCCTTATTTTCATGTAATAACTTCATTAACCGCCGTGTTTCTCAAAGAATCGTTAAATCAGATTTATGTTTAATGTCTTGCCGTGTCTTCGATTTTAAATCAAGTAGTGCTTTTTTAGATGAGATGGTGGTTAATGTCTCGAGATAAGTCTTCAAATTCAATCTTTGTCAGGGGTATCCGTTTCCAAAAAATTGCGCTCAATTGATTGTGTGTTTCAGCAATTACAGAGGAAGGTTCACAAATAAAAATTATTAATTATTATTTCATCCTCTCGTATTTTCTTTAAGAGTGGAGGCTTGTCCGATAGTTAAAATAGGTCAACAACATTATCATCATAATCCATCCACATAGAATCTTCATTATTAATTATGGGTGTAGTATGCGGGAAGAGGTAAGTTGTTTGGTTTCATAACCGTTAGAAATTGTCATAGAACTAGATCTCAGAATCGATAAAGGCATCTACTGTGGCCAGCCATGGCCTCCCCGTAATTAAAGGATGTCCCCCCTCGCCTTTGTTTTAGTTTGCAATACGACAAAATCACCACAATTCCCCCGTGGATTCAACTCGTATAAGTAGATATTCAACAACTCCTTCGGTTTAATTGTAGAATGGTCACTTAACTCTAGGATAGTTGGTGTATCTCTCGATTGTGTTATTCAAATTCGTAAAACTGAAGTTTCGAAGAGTCATTATGTTTATCATAGCACCTAGATCTACCGTAATCCTGAGGAATCATTGTTTTACCAATTTGAACCGTCACGGTAGGATGGCCGGGTCACCATATTTCACAAAGGAGGGGTTTTTCCGGACATTAATGTGCATAAATCACCCATCCATGTACCGTAAGGGGATCTTTAGTTTTACTACCAGGTTTCTTAACAAAAATATCCCTTATGGTTCTCGGCATAAATTGGTACATCTCTTAGTGCCTCGTAAAAAGTGGAATTTAACATACAAGTTTTGCAATTCCCCTAAAAGATTAAAGCAGTGTTTCGAGCGTTCGGTTAAAACTAAACGCTCGGGGAATGGTGGTTCTATTATTTCAATACCCTTGTTAGAGGGTGGTTAGGTGTTTTTTATGTTTCTCACTTTCCTCTTTATTAGAATCGAAGAAGTTATGTCATCAATAATAGGTTCTACTATTTTCCTGCATCTCAAATGAATATCATTACATTGCATAGTAGGAAATATAGGCTGATTCTCGAATATGAACGATTTTCACAACTTTATTATTAGGGTTAGGATTTGGTTTCGATGTAGTCAGTCTCATTTGGTTGTTTGGTGGAGCATTTGATGGCAGAGAAGTGGTTGTTGAAATTGAGGAACATTTGGATACTAGAGTTGTTGGCTTATCCAATTTGAATTCCAAGGGTTAAAAGAAGATGGCCGATGTGGGTACCAAGGTGTCCACATTGCAGGATCAACAAAGGGAGGGTTTGGGTTGTTTCATGGGTGGGAAATTCATCTCGATTAAAGGGTGGGTATTGCATTTGATTAAAGGGAGGGTAATTTGTTTGACCGAAAGTAGAATAATTATTCCAACGATTAAATGGCATACTAGAATTCACACCTTGTCCTTTGCTGCCATTGTCTTTCTTTGGAGTTAAGAACCGCTTCAAATTTTCTTCTTCTCGTTGGCCGCAATGTCGCCTTTATTCCCGGTAGAGATGGACATTGTTGTGTTTCATGATCTTCTCACAAAGGGTGCAAATTGGTATTTTGTCCAATGGGCACTCCCTTAGTGGATGCTCATTGCCTCTCGCACTTCGGGGAAAAAGACAAACGCAGAGTTGCTTCGCTTCAGCCCGGCTTCTTTTAACCCGCAAAGTGTCAATTTGTGAAGCAAAAGAACTTAACATCTCGCCTTTAAATTCTTCAAGTAAATTACCTATTTCAACTCTTGTTGCTCCCCCAATCGGCTGATTTCTCGCACTCTTGAATAGGTGGGATCTCTATTACTTACTCGTTCTTTACACTTCCCCTTGAACACCTTTTACAAAATTCAACAATCTCATCATATGAATTAGATATATCTCCCTTGCCAAGCATGCTTAACATGTCTAAACAATCATCCCTTAGTCCTCTAAGTAATATTGTTTTGCGAATTTCCTTACTTATATTCGGATGATCGATCTCTCAGAGATTATAACGTTACCTTTCTACATAGTCCTCCAGCTTCTCGTCCGTTTTGTGCCATATTGAATAGTTCGTCCTCTTTTTCTCTCGTCCGACAATAGTCTTGATATTTAAGCAGAAATTCTTGTTTCATCCGTTCCCATGTTGTGATTACCCGACTTCCAAGGCTCCCCGAACCATCTTAAAGCATTTCCTTTTAATGTTGCCGGAAATGTATTTCAACTTTTGAGCATTAGTAACATAATCATAACTTCTGGCATAATATATCAAATTCAAAAAGAAATTCATCCGTATCTTCAAAGGATAACAAACCATGGAAGTTAGGTAAAGCCGACAATGGAATATTCTTCATAGGAGTTGTTCCTCTAGGGAGATCACCGATAGGAAATCCCAAGGTAGGAGAGAGAATTTTCATCCTTTCCTTCTCCTTCAGATCTAATATCCTCCACCAAAGAAGTCTTCGTTGTTTCCTTCCATTGGTCGTTCTCCCATCGCACTTGCTCGATCATCAGATCTTCTACTCGCTCCTCAATGTTTTCCACTCGGTCGTCCAACACTCTCTATTAGTTCCTCAACGTGCTCGCCGATTTGCTAGCACTTTTCCGACTCTCTAGCACCGATTGGCCGGTCCTTTAATTACCTGGGGCTCTTCGGTGTTTTCGTGGCCCAAAACTTCCTCTCGTTTTGTAACTCAATTGAGGGGAGTGCTGAATTCTTATCTCGAACTTAATCGTGATGATTCACCTTTGATACAATCTCGTCAATGAAAGTCTTTCTTCCTCCCCTTCCTTTTCCCTTGCTACCCGTAGGATTATTTTTCTTCCGGGTTCCAAGGCCTTCGAAGTACAATCTCGCACATCTAGAAAGAAAATATTAATGCTTTTGAAATCTATACTTCTTCCTCAAACAACGGTACCAAAATGTTGGTCGCTAATTGTTTTCACAATTCAAGCTCCACGCATAAATTGTCAACCCGAGGAGGTGTCCGTTTATTCCAAAGACAACCACGCACCGGGATATGCTCAATTCCACAAAATAATGTTGTAGTAAAAGTCACACAATTATTAATCATACAAATCTAATTATTCACACCCTATTTTAACAAAGTCAAGTCTACTTATGTAATAGTAGAATTAATTCTCTATTGCGCCTTTTAAGAATCCTAATGAAAGGAAATCACTCTACAGAAAGGAAACTAATCAACCATAATGGGGAACAGACCCTATTCCTTCAAATAGGAACTTCAACACCTTTCCGCCCGATACTAATCACATCGTAGAAAAGATAAATTCAAGAAAACAGACCCTATTCCCATGAACAGAACCTTCAAGACTGGCTCGTTTCTAATCACACTCAGAAAAAAGAAAGCCAATCGTTGGGAAAACAAAACTCCTATTCCTTTGTATTACAAAGAATTGAAGACTGTCTCCCAACATACATTCAAACGTATAATAGGAGAAGATCTCTTGGCTTCTTTAAGAATGAATGTTCCAAACTCATGCAACGTTTAAAGGAAACAGAATGCTTAATGAACTACGTAACTATGCAACCGATGTTTCAGCAAAATTTAATTAAATTAAGGTGCGAATATCATAAAGAAACTCAACAAACTACAGAACAAGCCGGGTGAATCTTGTGATGAAGGCGGGCCCTTCTCCTTCTCACAAGATTCCCTGGGAAAGAGTTAAATTGAAGTGCTCAAAAAGGAACCTTTATTCATCTCTGTCAAAAATGAATGATACATTACAATGGAGTCTAGCTCCTTTCCGCTCAAAACAATGTTCTCATGTAGTTTCTAACTCCTTTCTAATGATGATGTCTCCTCTTTTAAAGAGGAGACATCTATTACAGTTACATCAGAGCAAATCTATGTTTATCCAAATCGTTCTTCTTCTAAAAATGTGGCCCTTTCTATTCTTCCATAGAAAGATATTACATAACAGATGCGTAAAAAGTATTGGTTTAATAATCCGTAACCACTCCTTGCTTGTCTTCATCTTGTTTGCCATTTTTCCCAAAATACTCTTCCATAATCGCAAATCACGAGTAGTGATAGAATTTGCGTGGCCTCGACTTTTTCAGCAACAGAAGCCGATCGGTTTTAAAGAACGACCGATCATTTCAAAGATAGCACGTTCCTTCACATAAATTATCCGCGATATTTTAGACTTGTGTTAGCAACAATCTACCTTCGATTAATGATGAAATATACGAGTAATATGGAATTATAATAACAAACATTAAATATATAGTAAAGAGGAGGATTTCATATACCTTTGGATAAAGTGAATGAAAAATGATGATGGAACTCCTCTTTTTTAAATATAGTTATAAAGGGTAAGGTGGTGTCAATATGTATGGTAAAAATGATACATTCCGAGGTACTAACATCGAGCTCCTTAGAAGTGATGGTTTTTTCTTCCATTTCCATTTGGTGGCCTTTAATGACTCGGATCGCTTCTATTCTCTAGCCGGTTGGGGTTTTGGTGGGCTTTCTTATCCATTCTTTCAGGGCTTGCTTTCAGTGGCCTTTATGTTTCTCGTCTTCCCACACATAGCTTGGGGAACCACGTGATCGATTTGGCCTGTGCTGCTCGGAAAGTGTCAAAGAACCCTTCTTTCTAACCAAAGAGGACTAAAATGGAAAGGGATTGGGTCTGTTTTCTTCTCTCCGTCTCCAAAAGTAGTTCAATGGGTTTGTGATCCAAGGTCAATTTGGGGAGTATTTTGTGGAGATTAGCTTCTTTTCCATCGCAATGTGCCTTGAACTAAGAACTCGCCCAAGTGGGCGTAATGTGTTCATCCCCAATTCTCGTTGTTGGACCAAGTGTATAGACTCTCTCTTGATCGGGTTGAAGTCAAGGAGATCCCACTATTGGATGAGGTCTTCCACCAAGGGTAGCATTTGATCCCTAGTGCTATTGCCACCTCTATTTTATTTTGGTTTCCCGTAACTATGTTTAAGTCTCCAAACATAAAATGATGTTATTGGGGGAATGGGAGCTCTAAAAAGGTAGAGAGTGTGTTCCAACATTCTCTCTTTTTAGCATATAGAACCGGACATATAGATTGAATAGGGAAAAAGGTCAACTTACTAGTATGATGCTTTAGCTTGGTGAAGATCTAGTGTTGGGTCTCATGGAACCTATGCAAATATTTAGATAAACATATTTTCATCCCTAAACATTATAGCAACTTTGCATATTAGACTGGCGGATATTGCATACACACAAACTAATATAGTTATATTCATTAAATAATCAATATCAACTCAATATAAATATTAATATTATTACATATCAATTCATAATAGGTATCAAAACTTTCTCCATAATATTACACATTGCTTATATATATATATATTTAATTTAATTATTATTATTATTAATTATAATAAAAATAATAATATATAAGTTAAGCATATATGAAACAAGAAAAATTTAATAATAAAATGAGCTACCTATAACTTAATTTAAATATAGTGAATTAAAGTAAAAATATCGTATTCAAGTTAGTGTTAAGAAGTTAGTGTTAAGGTTTAGAATCTAGTCAATTTAGGTGGAGAATCCAATTCTACCCAATAACAATAATATTGTCTTATTGTAGTGATAATGTTTTTGTTGAGAAATTTGTTTAGAAGGTTTTACATTTTCAAGATAGATAGATATATTGGGAAAGGGTAGATGTTCTCGCTAGATATATTGTGAAAGATAGTTTAGTATATTACTTTTAAAAATATAAATTTATAAAAATAGAATTGCTTTAATTTACTTAGATATTTTTTATTTGAATTGATAGTCATTTTAATTTATTATTAATAAAAATTCTTATGGTTTTTATTGATATTAAGTAAAATTATATAATTAAGTATGCCCATAAAAACTCTATTTAAATCTTTCTCCTATCCATTTTTCCATCTTTTATGCAAATACTTGCGTAAATTATGGTGCAAGGATTTTAATTTTTTGGTGGTTTCCTATGAAGCTTAACAATGAAAAATCTAAAAGTATCTAAAAATCATGGCATAAATATTGCAACTATAGACAACCTGAGTTATCACATGGCATTGTGGCATTGTGTTGTGCAAAAAAATTACATTAAGACTTAAACCAATAATATTATAGATTAATACTTTTAAATATTAATAATAAAATTCAATCCACAATGTTAAACTATGGAGAAGTCAGTAAATTTTTTTTTTGGGTCAAACCAAAGTAATATAGATCAAAATAAAATCAAATCCATAAAGAATTACCATAATCAGGGACATTATATTTTCTTTTAATTAAATTAAAAAGCAAACCAAACTGACCTAAATTTCAAAATTATTGAAAATATTGACAAGATATATGTATCACTTACAGAGCTATTACTAGGCACGTTTAATATATTCCCACCACTAAATAATGTAACTTCTTCAATCTTATAGTGAGCATATAAGACCCACTTATTTATGGTTTGATAGACTTATAAATATTGGTTTATGATTCAAAGTGTGTATATGAAATGAAATGAAATTTTAACGTCCACCACACTAAAATAATGCTTCTCAAGCTTCTTTTGTCTTTTCCACCATTTTGTTTCACACCGAAGTTGATGTGAGTTGGTCCTTAATTGAGTAATAAGAACCTTTTCCTCCATGGAATGTTAGCTCTAATGTATTCTTTTTATTGGATATCATAAGTAGGGTTGAATTATTCAATTTAGTACTTATTCTTTCTACCCAACTCTTTTCCCTATACCTCGTTTTCTAAAATTCTCCATAACAAAATTATTTAGCTCCTTGCTATTTGTGGGACAAAATTGAGTTTAATATTCCATTTTTTCATCCATGTGTAGTTTTGCCTCATCCATATTTTATTTCTTTCACTCATGTATTTTTTGAATTATTCTTTCTTTGAAGATAAAGATAACATTAAGCCATCTACCCACTCCCATCCCATTTTCTCAATTCAGCAGCACCATAATATTTACTTCGATAAAAATTACTTGCTACCATTTTGATGTGTATAGAAACCCTTCACATAATTACTCCTATTTCTACCAATTTTGAAGTGTATAGAAACCCTTTCACTTACCGTCATTGGGAAAATTAGAAGAATTCCCAAGATCTTACAAAAATATTTATTTGGTCTCTCGTTACGTTTGTTTTCTCTTCCTCTCACGGCACGCACAATGTCCTAATTCAATGGTGAATTCCTATAAATAAACGAATAGATTCAAACCATTCCCATTCCGTTGAGAGCGGTCAAGATGGACATCCGGAACGTTCCCCTCCATGCTTTGGACATTAATTTTTCTCTTTTCTTTTTACATTCTTTCTCACTCCTTCCATATTTTCTTCCACATTTCAACTATTGCACAATAGGTATACTGTATCTCAAAGAATGCTTCTAATCAAGAGGTTTCCGTCGGATTCATGTCTACAATCACCGATCCATACCAATCATTACCCACTTACCAATCATTACCCACTTCTAGGAAACCAAATGTTTCCTTCGTGAGTGGAGAGGTGTCATATGTGTCACAAAGACAGAGTGGTTTCTCTCAATGTTTTAGGCATGGAATTACAAGGTAAATTCTCTCCTCTCGTTTGGAAATCTATCATTCCTTGTGGATTCTCGACCTGTAGTAACAATGCTTTTCATGGTCACATTCCTATCAATTCGGAAATTTGTTTCGCTAAACATACTTCTTATCTCGTTTAGGAATCAACTCCAAGGTTCTATTCCGCCTCACTTCTTTTGGGTGTCGTAGTTTGCGTATCATCTCTATGGAGACTAACAATGTCACAAGTAAAATCCCCGCTTGGAAACATATCCTTTGGAGATAATAAACCCGGGTATAAACAACCTTCACGAGCGCTCGTCTCCGAATTGGGCATGCTAAGCCAACCGAGATCTATACAACTAGGGTTTAATAATCTCAACAGGAAAAATTCCATCTCCCTTGTCTAACCGCACCCGCCTCCAATAATTGTAGATGGGAAGTAACCACTTTGATTAACAACATTCCCGCCGAATTGTGTACCAAGAACACCTAGTTGACTATACTCGTTGTTAGGCCTCCGTAGTTTGCAAGATTGGCAAATACAAATGCCGTAGAGCCTACATAAGAACCACTTTGAGATTGTAGGATCTAGCCTCTCAAATCTAGAGAGGGATCTCTCACAAGTGTGTTTAAATATGTGATCTTTAAGGCTTTTTAGTATGGTATTAGGCTAGTTATTAAGAACAAGGGTTTTTGTTTGATTAGTTTGTCGCATGATCTTTAATTGGATGGAATATTACAAAATGAAAGATTTTCTCAAGGGTGAAGATGCAAGTATATTGAGAAGTGTTCAAAGCAGTATTGTGATTAGTGTGAAAGGTACTTTAATCCATTGGGAAATGGAGCCACAAAAGGGTTTAATTGTACAACAATTTCAAGATTGGTCCAAGGGGAAAGTCATCTATATCGAATATCCTTTAGATTTAAATGATGAAGTGGAAACATTAGAAAGTGTTGAGAAAGTGGAAAAAGCCAATAATTTCAACAAGGATTTATCAACTTTCCATACAAGAAAATTCTTTAAGCAATCGTTTGAAACCAACCAAAGGACAAGGCTAACCATAGACTTATTTGGACAAGCTTGTATTAAAGCTAACTTATCGACAAGAATCGTAATCTCACCAGACCGCTCGCAACGAATGAAAACAAAACAAAACAAAGTGCAAATTTCCTTTAAGATTAGGTCGTATGTATTACAATCATGGCCTCGCTTTTAGCATACTCTTAGGGAAACTTTCAAACAACCTTTGGAGAATGAACTAGAAGACAGGGCAAACCATAAACTTTTCTAGTTTAACTCTACTTAGCATGCAATAAAAATATCATTCAAGAACTTCCTTTCAAGTTTTGCACATCAAGACATGGACTAACCAATATTCCTTCCAGGAATGCCTACACCAACAAGTTGTTCCCAAATATCACAATTAGTAGAAAACATATAGATAAACTTAGACAAGGAGTTGCAGTACTTTTAAGAGTAAATCCTAGTTCTATGCTTGCTGCTCTTATCAAAGAAAAGTGAACAAAATGGCATACATGAAGGAAAACAATAGTAAGAGGAAATTCACCCAATGATATAAACTAGGATCCCGAGAATCAACTTCTCGCTCTGTATGGCTGATTGGTCAATGAAGTTACAACCACATGTCTGTGGGGAATGTTTCAATTACGAAATTTTCTAAAACTTTCTTCTCAAAATTTCATCTCTTCAATAACTTTAATACTGTGTGAGCTCGCAGCTTCAACTTATTTACATTCAACAATGATTCGATACAACAACTATTACATCAAAATTCCAACAACCAACAACAACTCATCTTCTTCAAGTATTTATAGAAGAAAGAGGAGGTGGAATGAAAGGAAGAATAATTTGTCAATTAATACAAGTTTTAATGCTTCTTCTTTGAGGGGCTCAATAGAGGAGATCTCTAATGTTATCCATGTATTAATTGTTTTCATTAAGTTGTTTAGCTACTTGCGCATTTTGTTGACTTTAAAACTCTTTAGGCAAAGCCGGGCAATAACTCAAGCACCTTAACAAAATATCACCGACTAGGCAATAACTATGCCTTTTTTTTAATTTATGAAAGTTGTAGGTGGCACTTTTGGTAGCCGAAAGGATATTTGAGCCTCTCGATGTATGGGAAAGGGAGGTTTTCTTCGACCGATATAATTTCTCCGTTTTTACTTTAAAACACTTTTGATTTGATTTCAGCCGTGTTTACGCTTAATTAAGCCTTGATCTTTGTTTCGGGTCTTCATTCTCCTCTCGATACCGCTTTTATCTATTTAAACCCGAGGATTAAAACCCCGATCTTTAGGCTTTGGCTTTAATCTTCTTTACTCATTATTTCGTATACCGATACACTTCATCGCTTTTGTTTCCACCGCACAGGTGGCTTTTTGTCGCCTGAGGCTTCATCTAAGATCAAGGATCGTGATCCACTCGATAAAATGAATTTGGAAAACCTTGCCGGTTCCTTTTACTCATTGATATAAGTCACAGCACTGTCATTCTAGATCGAACTAGTCACATGTCCGTGACTGTGGAAATACATGGATTAACCACCATTAGAACCCCGCAAACACAAAAAACTCATTAAGAAACACTTGCGGAGATGGTTAACTCGCGTTCAAAGGTTTAATGGAAGTGATGGAGCTCGGGGATGGATCAAATGTAGCGGTGGAGGAAAAAAGCTCCGGCAGAAAACAACCTAACCGTGTTTGAAATTGAATTTGGTGTGAGTTTTGGAGAAAGGTAGTTTTGGGAAAAATGTATAAATGGTTTTTATGCGTGTGCTCGGGCTATAAGCGAAATTAGCCGAATAGAATGAGATACGACTCATCAATCGACACATGGATTCTTAAAACCAATTTTATTGCGCGAGTGCTAGCATCATGGAAAGGAGCCAAAAATCATGCGATATAGTTTTTCGGCCGCGATCATCGTCGTGAGATCCAAAGGTGAGGGTAGAGCGTGATAGATCAAAAGATGTGTGATGATGTATGGTGGGACCGACATCTATTTTGTCGCATAGGGGATGGGTTCAATGGCTATCGTGTTAAGTCCCGACCGTTGGATTTGGGAGATGAACGGTTGGGACTCAATTGGAGGCGATGGCGAAGGGTTATGGGTGGAGCATGACACACCTTGGCCGTTGGTTCTGTGGTTTGGAATTTACGAGATAAAATCTCAAATGGTTGGGCCATTGGAGGACCAAAGATTTGGAAAGAGGACTTTATGTTTTTTGTGATGCGTATGAATGGGTGTGGTCCTATGAAAGATAAGGAGACCGGGGGATAAAAAAGAAAGGGCTTATCGTGATCTAGGGAGTTTAGAAAGGCAGAAGCTCATCACATCGAAGTTTTGAAGTAAAAGGTAACAAAGAAGCAAGAAACCCCGATTGTGATTGTGTGATGGGGTTAGCTCCCCGGTCGTGGGATGGTCATGTGAGGAAAGGGGCTAAGGATATATTCCCCGTGGCTTAAGACCTATAGAGGTAGAAGATCGATTTTTAGGCCAAAATAAGGTTTTTTAAGGCCGAAATAGGGGTTTTGTAGAGGGAAGAAAGGGTTTTTAAACCAGATAAAGGGAAAATATAAGTTTTAAAGAGGGTTAGGATGATTTAGAGGTTAGAATGAGGGTTTATGGGCGGGATTTTGTGAAGGAAATAAGGGGCGAAAATGGAGAAGTGTAATGATGAAATGGAGCCTCATGAGCAATTTTTCCTTTGCAAAATGTGCTGCTGTCCTTAAGGGATAATAGTCAAACAACAATGAAGATTAATACCAAGGATAAAGGACATCATAAGACTTCAAGAACTCACAATTTGGACATGAATTGTTTCTTGAAGGCTAAAATATTTAGCCAACATTTGATATGACAAATTTATAAAAATAATGTTGGCTCCATGGGATGGCATCTTGAAGGTGTCAAGAAATTCGCATAATTTTTCTCTAGAAGTCCGACATCAAAGGCGTTGCACTTTGATAATATTTTTATCAACCGCTAACAAAAATGACTTAGAACTTGATATATCAAGAAAATGCAAATTATTTCCCAAACAACTACCTACACAACCTACTTCCTAACATTTTTTCTTCTCGCAGTACTTGAACTTGCAAACCTTTTCATCAATCATTTTATTCTTTTATTGAAAACATAAAACTAGTCTAAGCTCTACTTATTTGTCCATGAGTTCGTATTGCGCTGAACTCATAAGTTTCTCTACTTAACTACTATCCGTCGTGATTAGACTGCCTAAAAAAATTCATTCTCTATTTTCTAAAACAAAATTAAAAGAAGCTAAGCCAAGATTAAGCAAGCCTAACTTGGTGTGACCTATGGCATAAAAACAAGTTGCACATAGGCTAAAATTTAGAAAATTTAAAACAAAACAAAGAAGGCTTAAGATCTGATTTTTTTTTTTTTAAACATCCATCATTATTTCGCAACTCGGTTTTAGTCTTGTTTGAGTTGCTTCCTCTTTTTTTCTCTCGGTTCAAGTTTCCGGGTGCCTTTTTAGAACCAGCTTCTTCATCAATCTCATAGGTTCAAGATTTGATCTTGTTTGAACTTCTGTTTTTCTATCCTAATCTACCTTAATGATAAGCCAAGATTGAGTTGTTTGGAAAATCCTCGATTCACTAACCTATCGCAGTAAATTTAAACTTATCCAATCATGATTTGACCGTATGATTGAATAAAAGTGTTTCTCAGGTAGTGGCATTTAAGCTTGGCACTTTCGCATTTTGTTTCTCTTTTTTGGTATGGGGTTGTAACTTTCTTGTTTTTATTCCGCTCTCTTTCTATTTTTATTGTTTTTCTATTTTTTTTCTTTTTCTAACTTTGAAAGTCGTGACAAATATGATATTTACAATGAGGGAAAATGAAAAAAGCTTCAAAATGGTACATGTTCAAAATAATGCTTGAGCATCCTACCATTGACAAGACCTCCAAAAGTTTAGTTCCATTCAATTCCTACAAGAAATAAGCATTGTTACCAAAGCAGTAGAATGAATGAGATAAGGGTCTAGCCATATGTTATCAAATTTTCCATGTTTGTCCTTATCTTCTCTCCTAGAATCCCACTTCAAAATTTTGTCACCAATGTTGAAATCACTTGCTTTGGTTCTTTTATCAACAAATTCTTGATGTTTTCGTTTGTGTAGTGCTCCGTTGTAGACTTCCTCCGGTTTGTTGAAGGTGTATTCACATGTATTCTCCTTGTCATATCATTTTCTTCGTACCGTACTTCTTGGATCGTATTCAAGGACTGCACTCTAACACTGAAGGGTAAAAAATTGCATTCTGGCTCAAGGTAAAACAGCCTTGCCTGGGCATTCCAAATTGATTTTGTGTAATAATTTTCAAGCCATAGTGCATATAGCTTGAGCTTTGTGTGCTATGATTTCTTTAATATCCTCACAACTTTTTGATATATTTACTCAAAAATTTTGTTTGAGATTCTCATTACATTACTGAGATAATAAGTAAGTATAATGCCCAAATGTGTTCATATTTATGACAGGGCATTTCTGTTATATTAGATCTCATGTATATATTGTAAATTGTATTTTTTCTGTGACAGCCCAAATTTGGGATAGACATGATTTTCGTGGAATTAGTGATGCTTAAAGGAGTGGTTGCCTAGAAGGGATGGATTCCATCCATTTGGCAGTAGTCTCATGTGCTGAGGATCCATCTATGTTGCGTATGAGGGCCGGATGGATTTCCCCAATGAAGTCTAGACCCCACTATTGAAAAGGAGCTTCAATGAAGATTGGATGCAAGGGTAAGGGAAGCAGCTTTTCTTTTGCCTTCAAAGAGTTGGCATTTCCGATGAAATAATAATTTTTTGGACATCTTGAAAGAGGGTGGGCCAATAGTAACCATCTATAAGGATTTTATTGGTAGTTGTCTTCCAATAGAGGTGGCCTCCACATTCTCCTTCATGTAATTCATGCTTGATCTTATCTGCATCATTCTCGTGCAAACATTTAAGCAATAATCCACTAGCATTTTTCCAATATAGACATTTATCTAAAATGCAAAGAATTAATGCCTTTCAACTTTAAAAATCTTGCCTTCATTTTAGACAAACGAGGAGGTGTATTTAAATTGAGCAAAACATATAGAATATTAGCATACCAAGATGGAAAGAGTAATGGATCTTCAATAATGGGAGTTGACAACTCTCCCGTTCATCTAATGCATCTAACATATTTATATCAAGAGCTTCAAAATTAGACTCACTCATTAATCTGCTAGTCTCATTCTTTATGAGCTTAGTGGGCTTGATTTCTAAATCATATTCAAGTATCACAACAATCCACTTTCCTCTCTTTTTCCATCCGGATCCCGGGGTTAAAATGTCTTTTACAAATCGAATTTGACACAAATGAAATTATGGGGGAATGTAAAATGTAAACTTTGAAGTCTTTTAAGACTTTGATTAAGGCAAAGGCTTGTTTTTCCATGATATTGTACTTTAGAGGTGCATCTCTTAATGCCTTACTAAAGAATGCAATTGGCTGCTTTTGTCCCTTCCAAGTTTTTCTATAATAGGACAAGCAGCCCACCGTGTGTCTGATGCAAATGAAAAATGAAGAAATCCTTTGTAAAATCGTGACTAATGAGAACTAGTGTTTTGGTTAATGCTTGTTTTACTAGTTTAAAATATTTTTTCTTCTAAGGTCCACTTAACTCCTTCTTTTATTTTAAGCATATTGGTCATGTTTCTAAGGAGTTCAAATGCAGATTAAGATGAACCTTCTCAAGAAATTAATCTTCCCGATGAAAGATTGAAGTTCCTTGATGTTTCTAGGATGGTTGATTTGCAATATACCATCAATCCTCTTGGTCTTATCTTTATCCCCTCTTATGATAGTGATGTGCCCAAGTAGTTTTCCTTCTTGGGGAACAAACATTGTTTTTTTTGGATTTAAAGATAACCCATATTTTATGCATTTTAAAGAATTTTCTCAAGTGTTTTAAGTGTTCTTCATCTCGTTTTGGAAGAAAAATGATGTCATCAAGGTAAGTAATGATGAAGAAGCCCAATTTTCCGAGAATGCAATATCCATGGCTCGAAATGTAGCACCAACATTCCTTAAACCAAAGGGCATTTTCACATACATGAAAGTACCCCAAGGTGGTAGTAAAGGTTGTTTTGAGTTGATCATCAGATGTACCCAAATTTGATTGTAACCTCGAGAAGCCATCTAACAAAGAAATCCTTTAGAGCCAACTACCTTTGTAAAATGTGATCCATCTTGGGTAAAGGGTATTTGTCCTTTAATGAGGTTGTGTTTAAGTTCCTAAAATTGATACAAAGCCTTATTTCTCCCGTTTTCTTCCTCACCGATACAAGATTAGATACCTATTCCCGAATATCTAAATACCAGGGACTATAATTCCATTCATACATTTTCTTTAATTTATTTCTCTAACCAGGGGTAATTGAACAAGGTTTATTCCCGTACAATTTTTGTCTATAGGGCTTCGGTTTTCTTTGAGGGGTATCTTTATGCTGAATTATCTCTCGTGTCATATGATTTTTAGATCCTCATAAATCCATGCAACACATTAGAAAATTCTAAACCTCAATATATTTCCCTCAGCTTTGATGTGAGTTGGCAATGTTTTGCATGGGCCATTGATTTTTGGCTTTTTTGTTCATCGCCTATGTTACATTCTTCTACTTCGCCCAACAAATTCCAAACTTTGGTTTTTTGGCAACATCATTGAAATCAAACAATTCTTCTAATGGGACCAGTCCTTTTGGCAAGCTTTGGAGTGTTAGATTGGGCGATTGAAATTTTTCTAAATCACTAATTTCAAATGCTTGTATGTTCAAGTTTATTAGATAACAAAAGTAGTTATACCGCAATCTCCGGAGACTTTACTTTTACTGCGGGGTTTTCTTCAATAACATAGTCATGGTCATACACTAAATTTGAACTTGGTGGCTCAAATCCATTTCTCGAACTCGTAGGAAGTCTTCTATTTTTTATCTCCTCAAACACTCTGCGCATTTTTCATTGCCCGGGATGGATGGTCTCGTATTTCTCTTGGATTTTGTGTTGTTTTCTTTTCATAAGGCCTTTTGCAAGTACTCGCAAAATGGCCGTGCATTGGCCGCATATTCTAGTTTTTGGGGACAAAGGTAAGTTCATATTCATTAAATTTTGGAGTAAATCCGTGTATCATTCTTATAGGCTCAATCCGGGATGTTTTGGCAAGGTATTCCCCATTAATTTTCTCAATTATTAGTTCATAATCTCCATGAACAATTATCCTTTTAGCTCCTAAATTTTTTAATAAATGCAAGCCTAGAAGGAGTGCCTCGTATTCAGCTATGTTATTAGTGCATTGAAAATTTAATTTGTATGAGTGTCCTTTGTGTTGTGAAGCCACACTCCCCGCACTGACTATTCTTACCGTGAGAACCATCAAAACTCATACTCCAAAGAGGACTAGTTTCAAATTTACTAGTTTGACTACTACCCTCTTTATCTTTGTGCTTTTAGATTGTTCTTGTAAGCCGCACTATGTTGAATTTGGTTTAGTTCCTATGTTCTTCATTATGTTGAGGAATCTTCTCTTAACTCTCAAGGTTGACAACCAATGGATGACCGTTTTGTAGCCCTAGACCCGTGATTAGTTTGCTATAATTTTCTAATTTGGCAAACTATCTTGATACTTTTGTCTCGTCTTCCTCCTTTTCTCGTGTCTCATACTATGTTGCTGCCGAGGGGTGGCCACTAACTCGGGGGCTTAAGGTTTCTTGCTCATTAAATATTTTATGATTGAAAAGAATAAATGAGTCAAGGCCTATATGCATAGAATAAAGAGGATATTTTTCCGGTCTCTCTTGGCTACCGACCATGTATTGCATGTGAGATTTCCTATAAAGTCTTCAGCTTTGATTAAAACAGGATGGTAGCATATGTCATATCCATTTGCAGATTGCTCCTTGTAACTTAACTCCCCATGATCTTGATAATAGCATACCATATTTGGGGGACATCGGGCACTACAATATCCACTACTAAACACTTGGATGGAATTTGGGCTAAGTTCACATAAAGGTCTTTGATCAAACCTAAACATTTCACTCTATTGGAGTCAAATGAGTATAGATCTTTTGTATGGTCTCGGGTGATTTCAAGGCTTGACTCTATTATTGCTTTGGGCATTAAGTTATGAGAGGCCCTTGAATCATGCATAGCATTGTGTAAAATTTTGTCATGAATTTTCAAACTAACATAAAATGCAGGAACCGCCCTTCTTGGTATCTTCCTTCAATCTTAGGACCAAATAAGAGCTTTGGTTGGTCATCATTGAGGCTGATGCGTGTCATTATTTTCTCCCTATGTTGAAGGCTTTCAAAATTTGTCATCTATAGACATCTTGGGTGACTAATTCAAGAGGGGAACATAGATTTTAATATTGGCATTTTCCTATTCCAAATCTTAAAAGGGTACCATTTTTTTAAAATGTTTGTTTCCAGCCTTGCTAATCACCACTTTGTCAAGAAAATCACTATCGGGATTTCTTATTTACATTGGTCAAAATTGTTTTAATAGGAGCACTAGTTGAAGTACTATCAAGTAAGGTCGTACTCTATTTTTCATTAATTTGAGTGCCTTTCTCTTTGTTTTTATCAGAATTTAGAGCCATCGTTTTGTCCTTTTCTTAATGTTTTAGGTTTTCCTTACGTGGTCGTTGTGGTGAACTGTCGAGGTTTTGTCTTTGGGAGCTTCCCGATTATTTTTACTCCTAAGGTCATATTCGTTTGGGGTCTCTACGATGACATTTTCTAGCTCTTGATAATAATGTTCATCCTCGTTCTTTTTATCATCATAGGGTGTGTATAGACCTTTTTTTATTAATATGAACATCAAAGTGGTCACTACCTACTCCCAACATGTTTATGTTATCATCCTCTCGTTTGTTCAATTGTTTCTTCAACCTCACTTACATATTTTTGGAAAGGAGGTCTGATCTATTGATCATCCTCTCTTTTTCTATTCCGAAGTTGGATTTCTTATAAAGTTCCTCGATTTTGATTTTGAGATTGATTGGGGAGCCGATTGGTTTTCTCTAGATTGTGCTCTCTCAAGTATGCTCATCTTTTCATCATTTATTCCATCATCATTTCCATTTTCGAGCTAGATATGCTTGGTGCCATGGCATTCATGATAAATCCTAACCTTTTTGGACCTCGGGGTAAGTCTGCCACCATGGTTTGCTCACAAAACATCAAAATATTTGGCATACAAAAGGAGTTATCATACCTATGGTTATTTCTCGTTGATTGTTGTATTGGCTGGTTTTTGGGAATCGTGGATTCAAAATTGCAATAAACATATTCATATAGAGTTCAAAACATCCTTCACTATGTGGCATCGAAGAATTTCATATGGAGATATCATGACTACAAAAAATGAATTTAGTGATGCCAACTTGCTAGGAGTTGGTAGTTTTGGAAAAGTGTACAAAGGGGTTTTAAATGATGGCACAATTGTCGCTATCAAGATTCTCAATTTGGAAAATGAGGGGGCCAACAAGATTTTTGACAAGGAATGCAAAGTTTTGGGTAAATTTAGGCACCAAAATTTGATTAAAAGTATAACATGTTATTCAAACCTCCAAATGAAAGCTTTGATATTTCCATTCATGGAAAATGGAAGCTTAGAGAAGTGGTTATATCCTAATGGTTAGGAAAAAGTAATTTGAGCTTGTTTCAAAGGTTGAATATAGCAATGCATATTGCACAAGGCATGGCATATATCCATCACCATTGTTGTGTGCAAGTGCTCCATTGTGATCTAAACTCGAGCAATGTGCTTTCCTTCGATGAAGATATGACAACATATTTAACATTTTTGTATTTCTAGTATATGCGTTTTGTTAATTTGAAGGATGTAGAGATCCATTCAACACATGCACTCAAAGGGTCTAATAGACTACATTCCCAGGGTATTATGTGAACTAAATATCATATAAAAAAATTGTTAGATATTACATGAACTAGATATCATACTAAGCAATGTTATGCTGTCTTGTTTTTATTAAGATTTGTATATTATAAACCTTACAATGAGAATGTCTCAATGTAGAATATGGATTGGGTGGACATGCCACAACAAAAGGTGATGTTTATAGCTATGGAATAGTGTTATTGGATATTTTGACTAGAAATAACCCCACACACAACATCTTTGTGGAAGGAATGAACTTGTTGAAATGGGAGGGTAGTGATTTTCTAAACCGAGTAAAAGTTGTGCTTTGATGGGAGTCTATTGGGGAGGAAAAATATAATCACTATATAAGATAAGGAGCTCAATTGCCTTACCAACTCATAAGCATGGAAGCTTTTCTCTCTATTAAAGAATCTCCCCGAAGAATGACCTACTATGATGGATATTGTTAATACATTGAAAAGAATCAAAGAGACTTTTTCGGGAGCTGCTGTGATTCCAAAATTTCAATAAAAAATATCACATTTACCGGGCAATAAAAGTAATTACTCATAACAACATTGGCGAAGGCCAAAGTTCTTCTAGTTTATCGTAAAGGAATAGTTGTTGAATAATTGAATCATGAAGTAATTTGATCCATTTTAAGTTGTTTAACTAAACCATGAAGCAATTTGAGTCATTTGTCATTATTTCCATCTAGTTCGAGGCTTATTCTTCTTTCCTTCTAGCTTATTTGTAGTTCTATTCTCCTTTATGTGGCATGTCTATTGTAACTTGTTGGGTGCATGAACAATAAAGTGAAATATCTCATAAATGGTGTCTTGTAAATGTTTCTACAACTATAAAATCCTCTATCCTTATTTTAAAAAAATATGTATATCAATCTTATTGTTCAACATTCTCCTACATCTATAGTAAAATGAAAATGTTCCGGGGTATATAGATAGACCAAAGGTTTTGTATTTGTTTTAAAGGATTAAAGAACAAGTCAGCAATTTTGTTTCCACAAGCATTCATGAAACATGAACATGTTGATAAATGATGGTTAGACTATTTTTTAGATGTTCCTCCTTTACACCAGCACTATAAAGCCATGCTTGTATCAAGAATAATATGTACCAGACACGATTCTACCTTATTCCCAAAATAGTTAAGAATTAGGTTGGACACCTAATTTAAAATGAGGTAGCTATAGGGTGAAATCGTAGCACAATTATTATAATTAGTTCAAGATTTCGACTTCAATTATGTCTTAAAATATTATTGTGACATCGCTTAAATAGGCATGTTATCTATGATATGCCATGAAGGTAACTCTTCGCTTTTCAACACAAGATATTATTTGCAACATGGTAGATATGGATTTTAGATGGATTTGGAGTTCTATTTGTTTATCAAAGATGAACTTCTTCGTGAAAGAACACTATGAATAATCCATTTTAGCAATATTCATTTATTAATATGGAACAAAAGTGCCGAGAATATACACAGTGAATCAGATTTATGTTTATATCCATAGATTGGACCCCCTCCCGCAATGTGTTGTTCATCGTGAGTAAGCAGTTTTCGAATTGGGAGATATGGTCATGATATGAGAAGTATGAACTTCCAAAGATTTCACTAAGGCTAATCTTGTGTGTACCGTGACAAACACTTGGACTCATTAGTTTCCACACAATATCCCCCGTACCCGTAAACATAATTGGAATGCTTTCAAGATGTGATTTAGCATGATTTTTCACTTCATCGTTGGAAAGTTTGCAGAAACTTTAATGTCCAAGCCTAGGGTACTACACAAATTGTCCGTCGATTTTGGAGATATTCTATTTTCCTATTGCGTAAAGAGTGATATGTTGAGAGAGCCTTTCTAGCTGATTTTTCGGTCATGTCTTGAATCTCCGTATGTAGAGTTAGGGTTTGTAAGGCATCAACACACATTCTTGCATCATAGATATGTTTCTATCAATAAGAAGTGGTTGTACTTGTAACATTCCCAAATCTTGGAGAAGAAACTGGAGCTACTATTGGGCTCAAAAATAAACCTAGTATGTGCTTATTAAGGTGTTGGGCACATGATTTGCCATTTGTTTAAAGCAATGAGGAATGTACGTTTAGCATTAACAAATGGGTATGGCATCAAATGTGTAAGAGTAGCAAACTAGCAATGGATTCAATTTTTTTTGAAATTTCCGAATGATTCAAACACACAGAGAGAAAAAAATCTCTCCTTCTAACATAGAGAACTCATTTAAAATTTTGCCGGACAAACGCAGATGGTTTAAAATAAACTATTTCATTAAACTTAAATCTATTACAAAGGTCGCCATAGAACGTTGTTCTCGATTTTCAAAAAAAATACAATTGCTGCGGCATACGTTGTTACCATTCATTAAGCTACTCTTTTCCTTTTCAATATGCACACACAAGGCAATCGTCCTCTAGCATTACATTAAAAAAACTTACACAGACTTTCTATCTTTTTTTATACAGAGTCACGTCTGCTTTCGCGTACACTATCTCCTCTTAAAAATACACAAGATCTTTTTTTTAGCCTTCGGTTTTTTTAATATAATGGTACACGAAGACTATTGTCGGTTATATTATATATATATAAAACTAAAAACTATATATATTATAAACTTTGAAAGTTTATAATATGTATTAAACCTTTCGGGAGTATATTATATAAAAATCAAAGAATATGTTGCCGTAAACAAAAAAGGGAACTAAACCATAAAATAAATTTAACCCAAATTTTTAACATTTGTCGAATTTCAACCACGAAATTAAACTCCTTTGCAAATGGATTTCGTGACACTCATCCCAAGGCTCCTAATGACGTAAGGCACCAAATCTGCATGATCACTCTCCCATTGGTTGGAGATGGGAACCCAATCGGATTCGGCTCCCTTGTGACGTCACCCTCAAAATCGTGCGATAAAATTCTATTGGTCCACGCGTTCGTTTACTTGGCAAAGGGGTCCTCCATGTCGTGGGCTCATTCAAATCAAACTAGTGGTAAACTATGTTTTCAATGAAGTGGTTGCGTAAGTTAATGGTGCATCATGGTAGAGTGTTAAAGGTTGGGTAGCGTGGTGTGTGAACCACGAAATTTTACCGTATATTAAAGCCGCTACCATGGACAAGAAATTTAATTGTAGGGTATTAAAGTCCCAGATGGAGTGCACACAAATAAAAAAACATTGGCTTTCGTTGTCAGGACATTTCTGCCTCCTTACGTTAATTGTAGCTAATCTAAAATTAACACTCCCCTTAAAATCAACCGCTAGGTTTTCTTCCATATCCAAACACTTAAATAATTAAAACTTTTTCTGCACCAATGGTTTCTTCAAAATGTCGATTAGTCTGTTTCGCTTTGCAATGTTGCAAAACAATTTCACCATTTTTCACTAGCTCCCCGATGTAGTGATACTTGGAATCAATGTGTTTCGTTCTCTTCTAAAACACCGAATTCTTTGACAATGCTATTGTCGAGCTATTATCAAGCAATAAATTGTTGTGCCTTTTACCTGCTTCAATGACATAAACTCCTCAACATTATCCTCATCCAAACTCGCTTGACATGCCGCCGTTGTAGCCGCCACATACTCGCCTCTCGCCGTAGATAAAGTTAGAATTGGTTGCTTCGTGGCCTTACAAATGGCTCAACTAATTATGTGAAAAACATAACTAAACAGGTGCTTTTTCTCGTCATCTATACTTCCAACTTCAATCACTTTCAAGATATCCAATTAATTCAAAATTTTTTGAAGTAGTGTATAAAATTTCATACCTCTTTGTTCCTTACACATACATCATAATTATTTTTATTGTTTTCCAATGTGCCTCTTTTGGCCTTTCCATAAATAATGAAATTAAACCTACAACATGCATAATATCTGTACTTAGTTATGTACTAAGCATGAGGTTACCAACTATGCTCTTGTACAAACTTGGACCAAAATCCTTGTTGTTGTCCTCTTTGCTTAAATTCAATCCCATCACCGTAGGAGTAATACTTCGCCTTGCAATCCTACATATTAAATATTTCCAAAACTTCATTTACATATTTAGCTTGAGAGATAAAAATTATTTTCATTTTGCTCTACTTCTATTCCTAAGAAGTATTTCAACAATCCCATATCAGTCATCTCAAATTCATCCTTCATAACCGTCTTAAAATTCTTAATGAGGTAAGCATCATTACTCGTAAAGACTCAGCATCATCAACATATAAAAAAAACAATCAACATCTTACCATCTTTCTCTTTGATATATAATGTGGGTTCTCCTTCACATTTCTCAAACCCATTTTCTAGTAGACAGCATCTATCCTACTATATCATGCTCTTAGTGCTTGTTTCATCCCATAAAGAACTTTCTTCAATCCGAAAACTTTGTGCTCTTGGCCTTCTTTCTCATATCCTCGAGGTTGTTCAACATAAACCTCTTCCATCAATACTCCATTTAGGAGTGCTGATTTCACATCCATTTGGTAAACCTTCCACTTGTTTTTTTTGTGCTCCCATGTACATCACCTAGCTTCATCGTTTCCATTCTTGCAACCAATGCAAATGTTTCCTCATAGTATCTTCCTTGTCGTCGTTGTAGCCTTGACAACAAGTTTGGCCTTGTGCCTTTCAATATTACCTTCAACATTGCTCTTGGTTTTGTAAACCCATTTCACTCCAATCACTTCCTTGCCTTTTGGGAGATCAACTAATTCCCATGTCTTATTTTTCTATGGCATTCATTTCTTCATCCATAGCATCTATCCATTTCGATGTTTTATAGCTTCTTCAAAATGAATAGGATCATCTACATGAAAATATAATGAAAATAAAGAGTTCATAACTTTATTTGATGCCTCTTGCTCATAAATTTCATTTAGACTTCTAAACTGCTTTCCCTCTTTCACTTGTTAAACTTGTGCTTGTAGAAGCACTCAAATCTTTCTCCTTGTGGTGTGCTGAGAAGCAATGTTATCACTTCTCAAAGGTGTTCTCATACTTGCTTGTGGTGTCCCTTGTTGTCCTTTTATGTTGGTGGAGGTGGTGCTACTAATGAGGGATGTATTTTCAAATTTTATCTCTTCTCATTATCATCATGAGACAAAAAAAAATTTACATTCACCGTTTTTTTCAATGTCTCAATCCAAATCTTCTTTCTTCAATGAACTTCACATATCTACTTATAACAAACTTCTTAGTGGATGGGTTATACAACTTGTATGCCTTGGATTCTTCATTGTATCCAATAAATATGCACTTCTCCCCCTTTTTCTCCCAACTTCTTCCTTAGCTGATCGTGTGAATGCATAAGCCACACAACCAAAACCTCTCATGTGGGTGACACCTTGTTTTATGCCACTCCATGCTTCTTCTAGAACTTTGTTCATTACAGCCTTGTTCGGCATCTATTCAAGATGTATGTTGCACAATGTACGCCTTCAACCCAATATTCATTTGGCAAATATTTTTTCTTCAAAGATACTTCTTACCATGTCCATGATGGTTCTATTTTTCCTTTTAGCAACTCCATTTTTTTGTGGTGTATACCTTGCTTTAAATTGCTTGTGTATGTCATTTTCCGCAAAATGCAAAAATTATTTTGAGATATACTCTCCTCTCTATCAATCCTTAAAACTTTAATATGCCGCCCACTTTGTTTCTCTACAAAATCCTTAAAGTGGGCAACACTTTCAAACACCGCACTTTTATATTTCAAGAAATACACCCAAGTTTTCCTTGTGTAATCATCAATAAAAGTCAACATATAGTGGCTACTTAAGTTAGTGATGGTATTTGCATTGGTCCACACAAATCCGAATGGCCAATTTCTAAGGGTCCCTTTGCCCTTATGCTCTTTCCCCGATGGAAAACTTTCTCTCGTGCTTTTTGGCTCCAAGATGCAGCCTTCACATAGGTTGTCTTCGGTTTCTCAATCAATGGTAATCCCTTTACCATACATTTTCTATGCAACAAATTCAGACTTCCAAAGTTGAGATGTCCAAATCTCAAATGCCATAACTAGTTTTCATCATTTTCTTATCCTTGGAATGTCTCTGTGTCACCGCTCGCCATTTCAACTCCTTTTCAAATATGCTCTCATCTTGAGAGGGAACATTTTGTTCCTTGTCATCTTCACTTGTGCAATGCATTTCCTCTATTGCTTGGTGGTTTATCCATGATGGTGCATACATCATCTTCAAAGAAAACATTGTACCCCTTTGAATGAGTTGTCCAATGCTCAAGAGGTTATAGTTCATATTAGGCACATAGTATACATCCGATATGGATCTTCCTTCTCCCTTCTTGTCACAATGGATACTCTAATTTTCCCTGGCTGCAGACTCATCGTCTCTGTCCCCAATGTTACTGAGACTTTACATTTTCATCTAACATGGAAAACATGGAAATGTTTCATCATATGGTTGCTACATCCTAAATATAGAAACCATATATCTTCATTCTTTTCTTCAAATTAATATTACATGTTAAAAACAACTTCTCTTGACTGGATATTTTATTTTGTAAAATTAGCACCGGGTCTATTACCCATGTCACTCTATTTCTTCCTACATCCATTGGCATAAATGTCCATACTTCTTATAGTAATGACATTGGACTTGGGATTTATTGTAGAAATTATATAATCAAGATGTTATACATCCAAGATTCTCCCGATCACACACTATTTGACTTCATGCACAATAAAAAATCTATTCTACCGTCCATCATTAATTATGAAATAAAATCAATCGCATACACACATTAAAACCATAAAAATTCACACATATGAACACAATATTTTATGGGAAATATTAAAGCTGCTGAAAACCCCCAACTATCTCAGATATTATATGTCATAGATATCATGTAACAATCATCATACAAAGCTCCTCACAATCTCTCAATACAATCTCCAATTGCTACACACTAATCAACAAATTCGATCTAGCAAATCTCATGCTTCAATCTCCTCGCCACCCGCTAGCCTACCTCTATTGCACAATAACCGTTGAAGAATGGCTTTGAATGAACTCGAATTGGTCCAACCTTGCTCATGCAATCCTCATTGGCATCTCCCAACCACTGTGTTTTAAATCATGCAACACTATAGTCACAAATCGATAGTCACACTACTCTTTTCACCTACCTCTTCACTTGTCTCCACCGAAACCTATTCATGCACCGTAGTTAATCGATGTATTCTTTAGTTGATTAATGATTTATTAATTAGTGAATTAATTAATAATTAATTCACACCACTCTCTCCAAAGGTATCAAATCCGCCAGATTTCAGATACAACTAGCTCAACTATGTTTAACTCAATTAAAGTGAACACAACTCCACCAACTACTTCAATAACTCCACCAAACTCTATCACATGAGTTCTAACTCGAAGTCTCCTATGCAATAGCTCCACTTAGCCCTCGGGAATAGCATAATTCCTTCACAAATTCTCCGTGCCACATCCGTGCACTTAATTGAAGTGCTCCAAGAGAATGTGATAATTTTTATAGTCCAAATATTATTAAGAGTTAATAATATTCGACATATCTATTTTTAGACTCCGGAAATCTAAAAATAGATTCCACTCAATATGTCTAAAAATAGAAGTCCATCTATTTTTCCAACTTGACCAACCATCCACAAATAGCATCCCGCAACTCATAGAATATGATCGACATGTCTAAAAATAGACTTGCGCCAAAAATAGCTCGCGGGCCCACTTAGTGAAGGCGACTCTTTTCACTAAGCCTACTATCTTGTTGCAATCTCAACACTCCCTCTCAACAAGATAGGGATTATCTTCCACCCCGATCCCGCCGTGGTATCTCCGAATTTGCTCGTGGTGAGCGCCTTTCACAAGATATCGCATCCCGATCCTCCGTAGGAATGTAGGAAAGTAACATGATCTTCCACACACACAATTCTAATAAGAAGGATAACGGTCAATGTGTTTAGATCTATCATGAAATACTCGATTAATCGAGAGTTTGATGCAACTCCGATTATCACAATATATCGCGCAGGGATCTAATGTGAACCGAACAACTCGAATGATCTTTCTCATCCATATAGCCTCGGTGATGCCTAAAATCGCTGCCATATACTTGGCTCCATGGAACTGAAAGGCTTATATCCGTTTCCCTGGCCACCAAGAACCGTTGTCGACTCCGATACTAAAAATCCTCCGCGATGTGCCTTTTCTTCCTGCCGCAATAAGTTAGACTCCTATACCAATAGGTGTTATATTTCATGATTGACTTGTTGAACTATGTAATATGTCTACACATTTTCTTGTTACAAAAGGTTTTCTCATATTCTCAAAAATTCAAAAAATAAAAAAAACTTTAAAAATGTAAAGAGGGTATACCCTAAAAGAAAATCAAAAGGTGAAAAGAATAAAATGGTCAAAAATGTAAAAGAAATAAACCCCAAACAAAAATAGACCCCAGGAAAGTGTGCAAGTCTAAATGCCACTAATATTTCATTTTCTATAATAAGCAATTGTGTGTAGCTTGTTAAACTTTTTGTCACAATTGATGAATAATCAAACAAACTTAAGCTTGGCTAGTTCATCTTTCAACTTCATGTTATAGAATAGAGAATAAATATCTAGCCAAATAGTTTAATCTCGTAGATAAGTATATAGGTAGAGTTAATAAAAGGTGCTCGCCGCTTAATTTCGAGCACTTGGATGTAATAAGTGTAGACTTAGATAGGTTTGCCATAAAAAGAAAAAAGAAGATTGATAAGGGTTTGGCCAAATAAGTGCAATCTTCAATAAAGAAGAGAAAATGATAGGGTAAAGTAGGTAGGGTAGGTATATGTTGTTGCGTAATTATATGTGATGAATGTCCTAAATGTGTTCAATTGTACTTTCATCACAAATGCAAAGGCAGTATACTACATTGGAAAAAATTCATGCTAGCAAAGTCCAGATTATTAATGTCCTCTTCATTTTCTCCCTAAATATTTCACTAATTTCCCCCTAAGTGCTAAGGTATTTGAAAATTAAAGGGGCTCAAGGCATTTCCCTTTTGACTTTTGGAGAGACCGGACCCTCGGCCCAATAATTGGAAAACCGTGCTATCCGAAATCTTTCATCATCACACTCATTTACTTCAGCCTCCTTTCCTAAGTAAAATCCTATTTTACTTAGGAAAATCCTTCAATATTTCATGAAAAGCCCTCAAAATCACTTTTTATTCTAATTCCGATTAATGATGAAGGTATTATAATGCAATTTACTTTTCAATCTTTCACTTTCTTAGCTATTATAAAGTTTATTTCTGAGTTGACATTGTCCCTTTGTCATATTAACTCTAATTTATATATTAAATCCCTATGAAAATAACCTTTTCCTATTATATAAATCCTTTTATAGTAATGTCCCCAAAACCTTATATTATGAATTTTTAGCCAAAAGTATTTAATTCCTATTTATTCAAATCAAAAACCCACAATATACCCCTTTGGCTAAAATATAACATTAATATTATTCCCGCCCCCTACGTAAATAAATCGATTGATTTAATTACTCGTATAAACAAAATATATGAAAAAAGCATTTAAACATATTATATATGTGTTTAAAAATAAAAATTACAAACAATTCCCCTCGACCATCCATCGTACAAGGGATTAATTAATTCCTTATGATTAGTTAATAACCGATCCCTCCAATCAAAATGCTCCCGAAATTATTAATTCGTAATAAATCGCGTCGGGCCCTCTTCTTAACTCCCCCGCAAACTTCACGTCCCGACCATCGTCCGATCACCCGCTCTAGATCAACGACCGTTATCAATTTCGCCGACCATCCACGTATGAAAGATAGTCGTGCGATGGGCCGGAGGTTTTCTAAAAAGTACAAGGCTACGTGTCAATCGTTGTATCGCATCGCTACCTCTCCGCCCAAAACCGCCTTCCCTCATAAGAAGTGCGATGAAAACCATTTTACCGCCCGTTCCCCTATGACCAATCTCGTATGCTAACATCATTTATTAAAACAATAAAAAATTCGCCCTTTTGACTTTGCCAATAAAACAAAAACCCGTGTTTTTTTTCATTATTTTCTGTCCACAAGAACGACTACACTCCCATGCAGAAATTTTCAAATTTCAACTCTTGAACCCCGTCGTTCGTTAATTTTATTGAAGATAATTGCGCCGAGTATTCCAAGGTTCTTCCGCCATAAATCCTCGCACTGCTCAAATCACTCGCTCATTCAAAGGTTACCCGTCAATATCAATTGTTTACCCGTTTAAACAAAAACACCCTAGTGTTGCTCATTTTCACCCGACAGCAAGAAACCCTTTGTAACCTAGTCAGGCCACCTTGTTGATGCCCCGAAATCGTTTACATCAACATTGGGGGATAACCACCCGGTCCGGACCTTAATAAAGCTCCTTTTCCGTTTGGGATGGTGGCTCCGACTGGATATAATGGGACCAGTTTCCCAGTAATGAATAAAAGGGGTGGATGAATGATTGGTTTTCTAATAAGTGATAATGAATGGAGGACTTAATCTATAAGCGAAAACGTAAATGACTATTTTATCCCAGGAAGCTTCTATTCTTAAGTGCAACGTTTGGTGATCTGTGTTCGTTGATAGGCATATAGATGACACTATTCAATAAACAAAGACATTTATTTAAATAATAATTACTTCGTTCAATTAGTTGAACGAAGTAATTGATAAAACATTGTTACACTTATCTTTTTATATTACTGATACATGAATGATTAGAAGAATAGCAAACTATAAACATCCAGTAGTGGAAAGTATAAAGACTGCTGTTAAAACACATTCATATATTCAATAATAGCAAGAGTAATCAAACAACAATTTACATAAAAAGAATAAATTCAGACATAGATAATAGTACCATATGAGCTGCAAATCTTTCCCAATGTCAATCGCAATTTGAATTCCTTCTTCCGACTCAAAAATACTTTTAAATAAAGGCAGTAGTGCACATCCACATAAAAGCTTCGTTATCAAAATTTGGAAAAATTGGTCCAGTTTTCATAAAAAATATGCCTGAAGTACAGTAGTGCAACTTCAGGTTTCAGTCATATACAAAAACTTACGACCCTTTCTAAATACATGAAAGGGTCTATAAATACTAAATTAAACTAAAAAACTATAAAATTAAAAGGCTACTAATTTGGAATAACCCGATCTTGAATATATTCTCCACAGCAATCTGGTAATCGGCAGCATGATTCATCATTCTGACTGTTTGCTTTTTGTCCTGAGTTGGCATATTGCTAGCATTGGTTCCACTTCTTGAGGGCGGATGAGACGAGAATTGATTTGAGCAGCATAGGTGGCATCGTGTATATCGGGAATGATACACCCGATTGCATCCGTTAAGCATTTGAGGGCGGCTTTCTGGCTGTATGGTTTTACTAGGAACAACCAATAGGTGTCCCAAGTTAAACTTGTAATTCCTGCAATCAATTTCCCATTCTTTTCTAGCTCTTGACAACATGATTGTTCCAATGTCTTGGGTGATAATAATTTACCTGTTGTACATTGAGAGATCATGTTAGATAAATAGAGAGTATTGTTAATCAAGTCAATCAAATTGTTCGTAGATGATTTGCATCTAGAAACCGCTCTCTCTGCTTTCATCAATTGGGACTGCCACTCCATGAATAGAATTTCTTTATGGGATTCTAAGATTTTAGGCAAGTTTGCTGCCTGTCCCTCATTGGTGTTCTGCCAAGTAAGAAAATCCGTTAAAGTCTCATCGGCTTGCTCTAAGTCCTGCCTGGCATCAACTGATTTGTTTATTATAGATGTTGTTATGTCACACAGAGGTTCAACTTGGGCAATTTCATGACACAAAAATCTTATTTGTGTTATTAGTGCCTTATTAATCTGTATTGCTTCTGCTCTGAAATTGGTAGGCTGGGGAAGACTCTTGAACTTCTCTACTTGAGTTGTTAATTGAGCAATTTGCTCATCTTTAGTTTTTACCATCTGTTCATTCATTGCTTTCAATTTTGCTAATGCCTCCGATAATTCTTTTTGTTTCTGAATCGCTACTGCATCTGCTTTCTGTTGTGCCTCCAATAGCTGTGTTTGTAGTGAAGCGATCGCTTGATCCTTTTCTTTCAACAAATTGCTCACCTCTGATGCCTTATCCATGGTGGCTGCCGAATAGGCACCAGCATATTGGGACAACTTTGTCAGGTCATCGGAGGGGTTGAATTCTTCCTTCCACACTACATTGGCTGTTACTGTTTGTTCAGGGAACAGGGAAGGTTGATCAATCCTTCTCCTTTTCCGTTGTCTCTTTATTACAGCCTTATGTTTTGGGCTATAGAAAACATCCAATGGAGGAATATCTTCCACCTGCAAAATAATTTGATCGGAAGGATCCTTGGGAATTATTTCTAATTCTGTAGTCGGGGGTAGACCGCTGGTTTCTTTGCTTGGAACCTTTTTTGATGCTGTATCCTGTGTATTGGCCGCTTTGGATGTATCGGCATCCCTTGAGCTCTCAAGATTGCTTATAATTGAATCAAATTGCTGCCATTCCTGGAGCAATTTTGGGTCAATCTGAGTGTCGACATTCACTTTCTTGCTGCTCTACTCCTGCTGCCTTTCCTGTTTCTGATCACGTATTCTCTCCTGTTCTTTTCTCTGTGCTTCCTCTTGTTCTTTTCTCTTTGCCTCTTCCTGTTCTAACCTCCGGAGTTCCTCCTGCTATCTTCTTTGGACTTCTTCAGAGATTTTGGATGTAGCAGGAGGTTTGCTGGTAAGCTGCTGCTCAGGCTCGCTTGATTGTATCATCGGGGCAGTGGCTAACAAATCTAGAGGTAGAGTTTGCAACCTCTGCTCTCTAAGTTTGTTAAATTCAACTAACCCGTCGTCATGGTATCTAATTTTAGCTATCTCTTGAACCTGAAATATCGACTCGGCCGAGGAGAACAGGTCATCAAACTCGTCTTCCTTATGTTCAAATTTAGTGAGTTTGGCCTGATCTAGAACATTATAGACGACCTTTTTCGGATCAAAGCGTCTGTTAGGCAGAGTGGCGAGTTTTAATATATTAATATTTTCCGCCTCTTTCTCTGCGTGTTTATAATCACGCAGAGTATAGACGCCACACCTTAGAGGGAAAGGAGGCCAGACTTGCTTCTTTGAATTCCTGAGAGTCTTTGTAGCTGATGTGGATGTAAGCTGATATGCTATCTCTCGAGCTAAAAGTTTGTCTGGTATATACAAGGGGAGGACATGAGGTCTAGCCTGGCTGCCGAAAACTCTTACATAAGTGAATTTTTGCTCTCCGAACCAGGTTCCTAGGGCTGTCAAGTCAATCTTTGCTTGAGAGGAGATCTTAGGAGTAGGTCTAGCAAAAATTGCATAGTAAATAGGTAGCATGAATCCATTGCAGACTTGATATAGGTGGTGTTTATAATGGGCTTTCCATAATTTCTGGTGATATATATGAATGGGCATGGGGTCTTGTGGAGTCCATCTCCACCCTAACACAGGAAACTCGGAATTAAAATAGAGGGTATCTAAAATGTAGGCACTAAAGTAAAATGGAGGGATGATTCTATCAGTAACACGGGATTTGTTTCTGAATTCAAGAATAGCATTTGCTAACTTATCCGATAATATATTCCCCCAATCCATGATTTCACTATTACATGCTGCTTCCATCAAAGGTACCATCTCTATGGAAAATTTTGAAGAATCATGCAATCCCCACATTCGACACATCATAGCTCCAGCATAACAATAAGGAGAACATAAGGAATTGACTGAGTACTTACCCGAAGACTCATGTTTGTATTTCGCCGGGTTCTGTCTCCATTCCCGTATAGGCTCTGACTCAGTTTCATTTTCATCTCTAAACTTCTCCAGGAATGCTTTATTATACTTCTTCTCTGGTTCGGGCAAATGGTACATTTGTCTCAAATCATTAGGCTGAAACGAACCAAAAACTCTCCCATCAATAGTGCAGAATATCCTGTTCGTAATTGGAATTTCTTCAATGGCCCATCTCACTACATCTGTATATGGAAGAATTTTCTCCCGAGCCGCTACCCTGTGCAGGTAGGAATCAGCCAAATCTTTCAGAGTAGCATCATATTTCTGGCTCGAGCCTGCTGTAGCTTGTACCGATGTTTGCTGAGGTTCCTCAGCTTCAACCAGGTTGTAAATGCTCTGCCAAGTAGTATTACCGAGACCAAGACATGTGGTATCTGAGATTAATCCTTTTTTGTTTGGTCCCGGATCGGCAGCATGTTGTTCTGTTACCACAGAAGCTGAAGTTGTTCCAGGTTTCTTAGATTTCTTCCCCATTTGGTCTGAACTTGCTACTGCGGAGAAGCTCTGCACAAGAGATAAAATGAACGTAATGCGGAGAATAGATGGTGAAAACTAAGTACAGAAGAATTATGTCAATCAATGAATAATGGAAGATAATCATAAGACTCCCGCGGATATAATCTCTGAAGGGATTTAGGCATAACTGCTCCATTAATTAACCGTTTAAACCTGTCAATCAATTAAATGCTCATTATATCCTTCATTTGCCGAATAGTCTATTTAAGCGTGGATTTGATTTTTATTTGGTGGCTGGGCATAAGTGAATCACTATTGGGAAGTGGAAAGGCTTTTTAATAATAATTAACATAATATGTCGAAGCCATATCAATCCTTTTTGAAAGTCGCGCTTGGCTTTATCGCGATCAGCGCTCGGAGGAAGAATTGGGCAATTTTATTTAAGTTATCGTAGAATCCCCGATCGCCGATAGCGATATCGCTTAACTCGCATCGGGAGCTTTTAAGGAAAAGAGTTTCGTTGTATTCATATCGCATTCCCCGATTGCCGATAGTGATATCGCATCGGAGCCAGGAGAGGGGCCTTTTGTTGTGATTGTTTTATTTTCCCGATTGCCGATGATTTATTAACTCAAAAGGTTTTATAATGTTTCGTTTGTTTTCGGACCTTTTAGAGGAATGATGAGTTAATACCAATTTAATCTAAAAGGGACCCATTTCATATTATAGTTTTCTAAAGAAAAATTTTATGAAATGGGGGGTTGTTGTATAGCACAACAATTGGCGATTCGCTGGAAGAAACAGTTATCTCTGAGAAATATTGGAATATTTGAACTTTCTTTATATAGAAATCTTTATCAAAAAAGAAAGGAAGATTCTAATATAACTAAGTATACATACATTCTGAATATAATAAAGGCTATTTTTGCTAATTTCTCCTCTTGTTAAAATTAAATACATTCTAAGTTTTAAATTGGCCTCTATTGGTTGATAATGATAAAACAAAACACCTTTCCAACTTAGCCTTTTTTGATTGACTCCTTTGTCATAGGTAGAGCCTCTGCTGCCAGCAAACGTTCATAGTTTTGACAGGGATACCTTTTAACCATTTGATTGTCCATGACCCCTCCCATCTCAGAGTATGATTAAAAGAATGAATTCAAAATATGTTTTCATATTTTGTATTTCTTTTCTTTTCCATTATTTTGTAAGATAAAAAAGCCATTGTCCTGGTTTGGTTGCCAGCTATTTGACAATGCCATTCACTGGTTGTAATCTAATCGAACAAGCTGGCTCGTGATGAGACCCCTTGTCTTATGCTTATAAGCCATTACCCTGTTTTGGTATGCAGTGTTGGTAATGTCGATTAGACTATTTTCCAATGATCATGGTAAGCAGGCTTGTGATAAGACCCCTTATCTTTATATCATATATTTTAGAATTACACTCTGAGTAATCATAAACTTGGATGAATGGGATGGACAATTTTCTCCTTAAGAGAAAATGGATGACAAGGTAAGAGTTGAAGATACTAAGATTGAATCAGTTTCTGTTTTGATATTGATAACCCTTTTGTGGCCAGTTTGAAAACATTAAAATGATTTACAGTACTTCTAAATCTTGAGGAGATTTCACAAAAATAAAATGAGGTTTTCAGAAATGCGAATATAACTAATTCCATAGAAATTGTCCCCCCTTTTTTTCTTTAAAGGATTCTATTTTCAAAAGTAAATATTAAAAGTACTTCTTTAGAGAAACTTTTCAATATAGCAAAGGCCAATAGAAGCTATTTTACAACTTTATTTCCTAATGGTCCTAAAAACATAAATCCTACTAAAATTAAAAGAGAAGGGGTTACCTTCTCAATTGAAGAATTTCTTTAAGATGAGGCCATTAACAGGAAGAGAGTCCCTCTTTCCTGATAGATCTTGTAATATGAATGTCGAATGGCCTATCTTTTCGCTGATCTGAAATGGTCCAAGCCACATATTTTGGAACTTGGTGTGTTTACCTTTATCCTCATGGGCTTTATCCCATTTCAGAACTAGATCACCAACCTGCAATTGTTTAGAACTAGACGAAGCTGAATCAAATGATGTTTTGATTATCTGCTGATGTTTTGCATGAGTAATTTTGGCCTTTTCTCTTTCTTCTTCTAATTTTAAAATTTTATCATGTCTGAGTTGGATAGAAGAAGAGGGGCTTTCTTCAATAAACTGAACTAGGGCTAGAGAAGGAAGTGCTAGATTGGTTGGTAGTATTGCTTCTTTCCCATATACAAGATTGAATGGAGAAGTACCTATAGAGGCCTTCTGTGTTATTCTATCAGCCCATAGTGCGAATATTAAAGATTTGTGCCAATTTTTATGATTCTGTTCAATAGTTCGCTTAATGATTTTAAGTAGATTTTTATTGGTAGACTCTGCTAGACCGTTACCCTGGGGATAGTAATTTGCAGAATATTTCAATTTAAATCCTCTTTTAATAGCGAACTCAAACATGGCATTTCCAGAGAAATAAGATGCATTATCAAAAACAAGAGCATTTGGGACACCAAACCTGGTAATGATGAATTGATCTATAAATTCTATAATTCCTTCAGAGCTTGTTGTCTTTAACGGAATTGCTTCAACCCACTTGGTAAAGTAATCAGTAGCAGTAAGGATATACTTATGTTGTTTGGAGGACTATGGAGTTATTTCCCCAATGATATCCAATCCCCATTGTTCAAAAGGTTGCTCAATGTTGACTGGTTGCAAAGGGAAAGCTGGTTTTCTTTGTCTTCCACTGGAGATTTGACAACTTCGGCATTTCCTTACATATTCGTGAGTATCTCTAAATAAGGTGGGCCAATAATACCCAGCATGAATGATTTTGTGAGCTGTTGTGTCAGCTCCAAAATGTCCTCCGGCTGGTCCATCGTGTAGCTCCTGCAAAACCTTTTGTGCTTCAGGTTTTTCCAGGCATCTTAATAAAACTGAATCATAATTTTGCCTAAAAAGTACATCATCAATGATTATGAAGTTTTTTGCTTTTAATCTAATGGCTCGTTTGTTTTTATAAGAAAGATCAGGAGGTGCATATCCATTTTTCAAATAAAAGATTAAATCTGCGTATTGAGATTCAGAATTGGTAATACTTATCTGGTTGATTTCTTCAATATGTTCTGTATCACCTGATTCTAGAATGTTGGATGCTCCTGCTAACAACCTGCAAAAACCTTGGCCTCTAACAATCTTTGCTGGCTTGATTTCTAAGTCATACTCTTGAAGTGTTGTAACCCAATTTGCCCTTTTCTCACCTAATTCCCTTTGGATCAGTAATTGCCTTACTGCAGAAAAAGGAACTATAACTTTTGTATGGGCTTTTAAAAGGAAGGGCCTGTAGTGTTTAATGGCTTTATACACAGCAAAGGCTTGTTTTTCAACTTCGGAGTAATTTAGTTATGCACCCTGGAAATTTGAACTAAAAAATGAAATCGGTGCTTCCAAGTCGTGATCATTAATCTGAGTGAGTACCACTGCATAAGATGAATCGGATGCGATAGTATACAATGTGAAATGATTAGAAAAATTGGGAGTGTTTAAAGTGGGGGCATTGATTATTGATTGTTTGATTAAATCAAATGCTTCCTTTTCCACAGATCCCCATCTAAACACTGAATTTTTCTTAATCATGGTTTGTAATGGTAAAATGATGTGAGAAAAATCGGGAACAAATCTTTTGACAAAGTTGATCTGACCTAAAAATGACCGCATGGATTTTTTGTTATGAGGAAATGGGATTTCAGAAATTTCTTTAATCCTGTCAGGATCAATATAAATACCATCTTTGGAAACGATAAAGCCCAAGAGCTTTCCTTGATTTAGAGCAAAGAAGGATTTTTTGGGATTGAGTGAAATACCATACCTTCTACAACGTTCAAAGATTTGATTCAAATCATGTAAATGGTTGGATCTCTTTTTAGAAAATACAGTAATGTCATCTAAATAGACGACTATTGTTTTGTTGATCAATCCTTTGAAGGCTATATCCATTGCTCTTTGGAATGTAGCTCCTGCGTTAATAAGTCCAAAAGGCATTTTATGATAGGCGTAAGTTCCCCATTTTGTTCTGAAAGTAGTTTTGAGTCTGTCATCAGGATGGACCAGAATTTGGCTGTATCCTGAAAAACCGTCTAGAAAGGACATTAGCTCAGAACCTGCTACCGAATGGAGTATCTGCTCCATGGTAGGTAATGGAAAATTATCTTTTTGGCTTGCCTTATTCAGATTTCTGAAATCTATACAAATCCTGATGTCACCATTTTTCTTCCTAACAGGCACCATATTGGAGACCCAGTTTGAATGCCGGACAGGAAAAATAATCTTTGCTTTCAAGAGTTTATTGAGTTCCGATTTTATCTGACTCTCTAAGTTTGGATGTATTTTCCTCAATTTTTGTTGAACTGGTTTTTGTTCAGAAAGCATTGGAATGGTATGCTGGATGATTGATGTATCATATGTTTTTAAGTCATCATACTTCCAAGCGAAGACATGTTTATTTTTTCTTAATAATCTAATAAATGCTATCCTTTCTTCTATAGAAAGCCCTAGTCCTAAATGGACATTTTGAGGGTTCTGCTCAGTACCGAGATTTATCAATTCAAATCTTAAGGTAGAACTTTGGAGTTTTGAATTGGTTACCTGTTTAAACCTGTCTTTAATATCATAGAGATCTTCAAGTTTAACCACAGGTTTTGGTATTGAGTTTTCCTCATGCTTTTCTTTCATCTGAAGATCATGATCGTTTTCATCAATGATCTGATCATTGTAGGACTTGTCGGAAGTTAAGAAATGTAAGATGTCTTCATCGTGATTAAACACTCGCCAATTGGTGACATTGTCGGGAATTGATGGCCTAAAAATCAACTCTACTGAAAATCTATCTGGGCTATAATCTTCGGAAGGTAGGAGTTTAGAAGCAACATTGGCTAACAAGTCAGCTGCTGCATTCTGGGATCTGGGAATAGGTGAAATATTGAATGCTAAGAAATGAGATATAAGATCCTGGACTAAAGACTGATAGTGTTTGAGGTGATTAGAGAGACAATGGATTGTATTTCGAACTTGTTTTATAACAATCTCAGAATCGCCAAACACTTTCAAATATTGGACTTTCAGGCCAATAGCTTTATATAGTCCTTGCACCAAGGCCTCATACTCAGCTGTATTATTCGTGCATTCAAATTATAACCTACAAGAAAGCATTGTTTTTTCTCCCTCAGGGCTGACTAGAATACACCCTGCTCCTGATCCTTCACTGGATTTAGAACCATCAAAATATAAAGACCAAAATAAAGAATTATCAACAATTTTATTTACAGAATTCTCAGTAACATTAACACATCTTGATCTGTCAGTTTGTGAAAAATTTTCAATTTGGGATGTGAAATTGTTTACTAAGAACGGAGATGGTTGGGCAATATAATTGCCAAAGAATGATTCAGAAGAATAATTTCCCAATATATTATTATTAAATGCAATTGGTTGATTCTCCTGTTTGAACTCTGTGACAGTATGGGTCATGTGTTTCTCCCGATTGATTTTTATTTGATTTGGCTTTCCCCTGTAGGGCAGCCACATATGAGACCAATCGGTAGAAATATACCCATGGAGCTTCTCAGACCAATCCCTGCTCAAGATTAAACCATAAAACTCAGGTATATTAGCGATTAAGATATCAATTCTTTGAACTACTCGTGGATCAGCCGATAACCTGATAGTAACAGAATTTATTTCCCCTAAGACTTGGACTTTGGTTCTATCTAACTGCACAATGTGAATTGAAGACTTTTGGGGTTCTATGTTCAGTTTAGAAAAAACTGAAGCTGGCATTATATTAGATGATGCCCCTGAGTCAATTAAACAGTTGTGTAGATTTCGATTGTAGATTTCGAAGGTTAAGAGGAAAGGGGGGGTATGGGAATTTGATCTGTCTCCGATTAGAATCGTATCAGTAGCCTCAACTCTACCAAAAGGTGGTTGTCCTGAATCATTTGCAGCTTTAGCACTAGGAAGAGGCGAGGAAGGAACTGCATTTAGTTCCTTAAGAAGCAATTTATGTTGATGTTTTAATTTACTGAGTTCAAACATGGTGATGTTTGCCTTAGTCTTCTTCATGTCATCAATAATATTGTAATCCATTGAATCTGATACTACCAACGTCTTTGATGTTGAAGGTGTATTTGAGGATGATGGTTGGTTTTGAGGGACTGTTGCAGCCGGCTTCCTTGTGGGTACCTTTTCCTTTGTAGTATTAGTACCTGCACTCCTTTTCTTGGAACTTGCCTGGGCAGGTTCAGGGGTACTTTTGCTCCTAGTAGTCACAGGAAAAGCTTCTTGTTCAGTTTCGGTGTCGGAGTTAGGCAATATGAAGTCCCACATTCCATGGCATTCAATGACTTCCTCTTCCTCAATTTCATCGGATGATGTAATTGTTTCATCTTCTTCTTCTTCCTCAGGGTCTGAATCTACATTGGATATAATATTTGGTGGTTTTGGCTCAGTTTTCTTAAAATTCCTATATGGTTTCTTTGTTGAAGTTTCTGCTACTTGCTTTTTAATTTCAACCATTTCATTTGACATTGTTTTGAGGACCTTTTGAAGACCCTCCATATCATATGGATCTTTGGTGTTTTTCTTCTTTGAATCGTCCTTGAAAGACACTTTTTTGGATTTCCTATCTTCGAGAGCAGCTTTCTTTTCCAAAGCGATTATACGTTTTTCCACAGCGATGGCTTCTTTCATGTTTTCGGCCAAAGTTGGTTTCGCAGCCCTATCTACAAAAATGGCTATATTTGAAGGTAAGGCTGTGATGTACCACTCGCTTCTAACTTGTTCACTTGGCTTGGAATTGGTGGGAATTTTATTCAAGAGCTTATTGAATCGGGAGTTAAACTCCTTAATTGGTTCTCTAGACTCAATTCTTAGATTTGAAAGGTCATTAATGAGCGTGGCCAAGGATCTATCGTCGCCATATTTGGTAAGAAACTACTCCTGAAAGATATTCCAACTGGTAATGGATCCAGAGGGTAAGGAAAAATACCAAGACCCAGCTGATCCTTGTAATGTGTAGGGGAAAAGTCTAACTACAACATCTTCTTGTGTTACTCCTTTTAGATTAACTGACAACATGAAATTATTTATGTGTTCCTCAGCTAATGTTCCAACGTCTGGATTAAACTTTGGTAACCACTTCTCAGGATAATCAGGTAATGGATGTAATGGTGCAGGCATAGTGACTGCACCAGGACTGTTCCATGGATTTTGAGCCATCTTGGGAGTACCAACGTTTGCCTGTGGTGTTCCAGGTGTTTGGGGAGGAGGTAGTAATAAAGACTGAAAAGGTTGTGATGTTGAAGGTGGTGACCCCTGGTGAACAATAATATGTAATGGGGAAGTGGGTGTTTGACTTCGCACTGGAGATGATGAGATGGAAGATGATGGAGAAAAGGTCTCACTATCAGAACCTTCAGTGTTCTTTTTTGCCCTTTTCCTTTGGGGTAAAGGCAACTCAGCTGGTTCAATGCCGATTTTTTCGCTTTGAAGTCTGGTGAGATGATGAGGTAGGTGGAATTGCGAAGTCTGACTACCTTGAGATACTTCAGATCTCTGAGGTGATATGGAGAAGCCTTGAAGTTTCTGGATGATAGACTGAACTTCAGGGGACTCTGGACTTAAACGTTCTGAAGTATGGTGTGATTGAGCAGTGATAGTTGATCCCTCTTCTTCTCGTTTGGACACTAGTGTTTCAGAATGCAAACGGGAGGTCTGAGGTGAGGTGGAGGGTGATTTACTCTGAGAATGGTCTGTAGGTTTTGATTTACTCGCCATTCATAGTTGGCCCTCCTTCTAGCGCCAAAAATGTTGATGCCCCGAAAATCGTTACATCAACATTGGGGGATAACCACCCGGTCCGGACCTTAAGACAGCTCCTTTTCCGTTTGGGATGGTGGCTCCGACTGGATATAATGGGACCAGTTTCCCAGTAATGAATAAAAGGGGTGGATGAATGATTGGTTTTCTAATAAGTGATAATGAATGGAGGACTTAATCTATAAGCGAAAACATAAATGACTATTTTATCCCGGGAAGCTTCTATTCTTAAGTGCAACGTTTGATGATCTGTGTTTGTCAATAGGCATATAGATGACACTATTCAATAAACAAAGATATTCATTTAAATAATAATTACTTCGTTCAATTAGTTGAACGAAGTAATTGATAAAACATTGTTACACTTATCCTTTTTTATATTACTAACACATGAATGATTAAAAGAATAGCAAACTGTAAACATCCAGTAGTGGAAAGTATAAAGACTGCTGTTAAAACACATTCATATATTCAATAATAGCAAGAGTAATCAAATAACAATTTACATAAAAAGAATAAATTCAGACATAGATAATAGTACCATATGAGCTGCAAATCTTTCCCAATGTCAATCGCAATTTGAATTCCTTCTTCCGACTCAGAAATACTTTTAAATAAAGGCAGTAGTGCACATCCACATAAAATCTTCGTTATCAAAATTTGGAAAAATTGGTCCAGTTTTCATAAAAAAAATATGCCTGAAGTACAGTAGTGCAACTTCAGGTTTCAGTCATATACAAAAACTTACGACCCCTTCTAAATACATGAAAGGGTCTATAAATACTAAATTAAACTAACAAACTACAAAATTAAAATGCTACTAAATTGGTATAACCCGATCTTGAATATCTCCCCCACAGCAATCTGGTAATCAGCAGCATGATTCATCACTCTGGCTGTTTGCCTTTTGTCCTGAGTTGGCATATTGCCAGCATTGGTTCCACTTCTTGAGGGCGGCTGAGACGAGAATTGATTTGAGCAGCATAGGTGGCATCGTGTATATCGGGAATGATACACCCGATTGCATCCGTTAAGCATTTGAGGGCGGCTTTCTGGCTGTATGGTTTTACTAGGAACAACCAATAGGTGTCCCAAGTTAAACTTTTAATTCCTGTGATCAATTTCCCATTCTTTTCTAGCTCTTGACAACATGATTGTTCCAATGTCTTGGCTGATAATAATTTACCTGGTGTACATTGAGAGATCATGTTAGATAAATAGAGAGTATTATTAATCAGGTCAATAAAATTGTTCGTAGATAATTTGCATCTAGAAACCTCTCTCTCTGCTTTCATCAATTGGGACTGCCACTCCATGAATAGAATTTCTTTATGGGATTCTAAGATTTTAGGCAAGTTTGCTGCCTGTCCCTCATTAGTGTTCTGCCAAGTAAGAAAATCCGTTAAAGTCTCACTGGCTTGCTCTAAGTCCTGCCTAGCATCAACTGATTTGTTTATTATAGATGTTGTTATGTCGCACAAAGGTTCAACTTGGGCAATTTCATGACACAACAATCTTATTTGTGTTATTAGTGCCTTATTAATTTGTATTGCCTCTGCTCTGAAATTAGCAGGCTGGGGAAGACTCTTGAACTTCTCTACTTGAGCTGTTAATTGAGCAATTTGCTCATCTTTTGTTTTTACCATCTGTTCATTCATTGCTTTCAATTTTGCTAATGCCTCCGATAATTCTTTCTGTTTCTGAATCGCTATTGCATCTGCTTTCTATTGTGCCTCCAATAGCTATGTTTGTAGTGAAGCGATCGCTTGATCCTTTTCTTTCAACAAATTGCTCACCTCTGATGCCTTATCCATGGTGGCTGCCGAATAGGCACCAGCATATTGGGACAACTTTGTCAGGTCATCGGAGGGGTTGAATTCTTCCTTCCACACTACATTGGCTGTTACTGTTTGTTCAGGGAACATGGAAGGTTGATCAATCCTTTTCCTTTTTCGTTGTTGCTTTATTACAACCTTGTGTTTTGGGCTATAGAACACATCCCATGGAGGAATATCCTCTACCTGCAAAATAATTTGATCTGAAGGATCCTTGGGAATTATTTCTAATCCTGTAGTCGGGGGTAGACCGCTGGTTTCTTTGCTTGGAACCCTTTTTGATACTGTATCCTGTGTATTGGCCGCTTTAGATGTATCGGCATTCTTTGAGCTCTCAATATTGCTTATAATTGAATCAAATTGCTACCATTCCTGAAGCAATTTTGGATCAATCTGAGTGTCAACATTCACCTTCTTGCTGCATTGCTCCTGTTGCCTTTCCTGTTCCTGATCACGTATTCTCTGTGCTTCCTCTTCTTTTCTCTGTGCTTCTTCCTGTTGTTTCCTCTTTGCCTCTTCCTGTTCTTTCCTCTGGAGTTCCTCCTGCTCTTTTCTTTGGACTTCTGCAGAGATTTTGGATGTAGCAGGAGGTTTGCTGTTAAGCTGCTGCTCAGGCTCGCTTGATTGTATCATCGGGGCAGTGGCTAACAAATCTAGAGGCAGAGTTTGCAACCTCTGCTCTCTAAGTTTGTTAAATTCAACTAACCCGTCGTCATGGTATCTAATTTTAGCTATCTCTTGAACCTGAAATATCGACTCAGCCGAGGAGAAAAGGTCATCAAACTCGTCTTCCTTATGTTCAAATTTATTGAGTTTGGCCTGATCTAGAACATTATAGACGACCTTTTTCGGATCAAAGCGTCTGTTAGGCAGAGTGGCGAGTTTTAATATATTAATCTTTTCCGCCTCTTTCTCTGCGTGTTTATAATCACGCAGAGTATAGACGCCACACCTTAGAGGGAACGGAGGCCAGACTTGCTTCTTTGAATTCCTGAGAGTCTTTGTAGCCGATGCGGATGTAAGCTGATATGCTATCTCTCGAGCTAAAAGTTTGTCTGGTATATACAAGGGGAGGACATGAGGTCTGGCCTGGCTGCCGAAAACTCTTACATAAGTGAATTTTTTCTCTCCGAACCAGGTTCCTAAGGCTGTCAAGTCAATCTCTGCTTGAGAGGAGATCTTAGGAGTAGGTCTAGCAAAAATTGCATAGTAAATAGGTAGCATGAAACCATTGCAGACTTTATATAGGTGGTGTTTATAATGGGCTTTCCATAATTTCTGGTGATATATATGAATGGGCATGGGGTCCTGTGGAGTCCATCTCCACCCTAACACAGGAAACTCGGAATTAAAACAGAGGGTATCTAAAATGTAGGCACTAAAGTAAAATGGAGGGATAATTCTATCAGTAACACGGGATTTGTTTCTGAAGTCAAGAATAGCAGTTGCTAACTTATCCGATAATATATTCCCCCAATCCATGATTTCACTATTACATGCTGCTTCCATCAAAGATACCATCTCTATGGAAAATTTTGAAGAATCATGCAATCCCCACATTCGACACATCATAGCTCCAGCATAACAATAAGGAGAACATAAGGAATTGACGGAGTACTTACCCGAAGACTCATGTTTGTGTTTCGCCGGGTTTTGTCTCCATTCCCGTATAGGCTCTGACTCAGTTTCATTTTCATCTCTAAACTTCTCCAGGAATGCTTTATTATACTTCTTCTCTGGTTCGGGCAAATGGTACATTTGTCTCAAATCATTAGGCTGAAACGAACCGAAAACTCTCCCATCAATAGTGCAGAATATTCTATTCGTAATTGGAATTTCTTCAATGGCCCATCTCACTACATCTATATATGGAAGAATTTTCTCCCGAGCCGCTACCCCGTGCAGGTAGGAATCAGCCAAATCTTTCAGAGTAGCATCAGATTTCTGGCTCGAGCCTGTTGTAGCTTGTACCGTTGTTTGCTGAGGTTCCTCGGCTTCAACCAGGTTGTAAATGCTCTGCCAAGTAGTATTACCGAGACCAAGACATGTGGTATCTGAGATTAATCCTTTTTTGTTTGGTCCCGGATCGGTAGCATGTTGTTCTGTTACCACAGAAGCTGAAGCTGTTCCAGGTTTCTTAGATTTCTTCCCCATTTGGTCTGAATTTGTTACTGCGGAGAAGCTCTACACAAGAGATAAAATGAACGTAATGCAGAGAATAGATGGCGAAAACTAAGTACCGAAGAATTATGTCAATCAATGAATAATGGAAGATAATCATAAGACTCCCGCGGATATAATCTCTGAAGGGATTTAGGCATAACTGCTCCATTAATTAGCCGTTTAAACCTGTCAATCAATTAAATGCTCATTATATCCTTCATTTGCTGAATAGTCTATTTAAGCGTGGATTTGATTTTTATTTGGCGGTTGGGCGCAAGTGAATCACTATTGGGAAGCGGAAAGGCTTTTTAATAATAATTAACATAATATGCCGAAGCCATATCAATCCTTTTTGAAAGTCGTGCTTGGCTTTATCGCGATCGGCGATCGGAGGAAGACTTGGGCAGTTTTATTTGAGTTATTGTAGAATCCCCGATCGCCGATAGCGATATCGCTTAACTCGCATCGGGAGCTTTTAAGGAAAAGTTTCGTTGTACTCATATCGCATTCCCCGATTGCTGATAGTGATATCGCATCGGAGCCAAGAGAGGGGCCTTTTGTTGTGATTGTTTTATTTTCCGATTGCCGATGATTTATTAACTCAAAAGGTTTTATAATGTTTCGTTTGTTTTCGGACCTTTTTAGAGGAATGATGAGTTAATACCAATTTAATCTAAAAGGGACCCATTTCATATTATAGTTTTCTAAAGCAAAATTTTATGAAATGGGGGACCTCCCAAAAATCATTCTAGATTCACTCCACAGACCTCTCAAAATCAAATGAAACCTTTTCGACCTCCCCTGCAAACCAATGTTTTCTTAACAATTTGTTTTGTTTTACAGGTGATCAGAAGACCACATCCTTGGATAAACAGTCTTAATACTAGTCATAAGACTTGTTTACTCCAAGAGTGTTATCAAATCTATTCAAACAGAGATGGAAGGTAAAACATACAGTTGAAAGACAAGCAAAGGAAACAGGATATTAAACAATTTACTGTTGAAACAGACAGTAAAAACCTAAACTACACATTGAAGGTAAAAGGACACAGTAAAGAACAGTTAAAGAGTATCAGGATTAAAGAGTATCAGATTGAAGACCAAGTCAAGTAAATCAGCTAGCATGAAGATAAACAGCAGGGAAGACAGTTACAAAACAAAACATACAAGTTCATGACAAAGTGAAGACAGATAAAAAATAGAGCGGTAAAAAGTAAATAGTAAATAGTAAACAATGAAAGTAAGCATGAAGATATTAAGGGTTAAAAAGATATGAAAACACTTTCACCAGCCACAATGAAGTTTATCCAAAGTAAAAATGAAAAACAGTCAAAAGAAGTTTAAGGTTAAAAGATGAAATTAGAGCAAAAATGGTACATTCTTTAGAAATTTCCTGTTTAAGTCATAGTTTTGCATAAACTATTGTGATCAATACAAGATGAATTTTGCAAAACTGAAGGAGGTTTATGTTCTTAAGAGGACCATCTATGAAAACCTCTCTCACTTTTCTAACAAATATTATGTTTTTGGAAATATTAAACAATGTTGGAAAGCACGTTTTGCAGAAAATTCCAGTTAAGTCATCATTTTGCAGAGAAGATTGTGGCCAATAAGAAATACATCATACAAAAATGAAGGAGGTTTTTGTTCCTAAGAGACCCATCTACAAAAAACTATCTCACTTTTTGCACAGTGGTTTTAGAATCAGAGATACATGCACATCTTTAAAGGTTATTTTTTAGATTCTGTAAAACTCTGTTTTACACACCTTTTTGCAGAGCCTATTGTGCACAGCTGGAGAGGAATTTCAGGAAAATGAAAGAGTTTTATCTCACCAACATATTTATCTAAAATAACCTCTTTCACGTTTTACATATATATTACGTATTGAGAAATAAAAAGATATCATTGGACCCCAAGTTTGCAGAATTGTTGGAGCAGAATGCACAAAGAAAGGAAGCAGTTAGTGACTTGGATGCATCATCATCAACTAAGAGTTGGATCAAATTAGAATTCTCCTCTTTGTAATCACCTATCCATAAAAAATAGTGCCAAATAGATGCATTAGTTTGAGTGTATTTTACTTAAGTTCTATTTATGTAAAATAGTTGGAGAGATTTGTGAACTAATCTTGATATTTTTTCAAGATATTTTAGTTTAGAATTTGTATAAATACTTCACTCTTGGAATTATTTTAAGTGGATTCTTATACTTTGATGTAACATTGAATATTTTGGAATAAAGAGCTTTGGAGAAATTTTTCATGGCAAAACTGGACAAGGAATTGAGGCAGAAGACTTTTCTCAGGATTCATGCGTCAAATGAAGGATCAATAAGTCATCTCTATCTCATGTTTTGAAGTTTTATATTTGTTTACAATATCATCTGTGTTTCATTATCTTAATATTTAACGAAAAGGATTAAATCATAAAGTACTTAGGTGTAATCTGATTTCAGTCGTTATTATTCTAAATGTTTTCTTCTAAACTGGTTTAAACAACGAATTCTTAATTGCTCCTGTTTGTCTAGTTCATACATCTTTGGTTATTTAGTAAAGAATACTTAACTGCTCTTTATTGATAATCAATCTATTTCTCTTCTCTTGAATGTGTTGAAAGATTCTTTATTGCCTTTCATTCGTTTGAATTCCATTCCATTCACTTTAGATCTATAATTGTTTCTAGTTTGATTATCTTGCCCTGATAAACCATCTTTTGTTAAAAAACTTAAGCCAATGCAGCCAATCCTTTGACTCCATTAGCCCAATGGAATGAAACTACTTGATCTTAATCTCAGCTAAAGAATTCCATCAACCCAAACAAAATCAAAACCCCTGGACTTTATAACTAGCCTAATATCTTCCAAAAACAAAGCTAAATTTTATAGAGAGAGCCCTCTCTGGGTACAGATTGGCTAGATTCTGTACCTGAAGGTTGGTTTGTGGTTACCTCGGACCCCTTTCCTCTTCCAACAACTTCAAGGAAAATTTGAGCGATAACACACATGAGGGGCCTCCTTCTAAAACTGCAATGTCCCTTTAGGAGATACATTGAACCTAGACAGCGATGTAGATTTGGTCAAGGTTGAACCAGTCTCATAGCTCAAACTCCTTTCACACCTACAAGTGATTATTTACATGGCCTTGATTTAACTGTGTTCACATGGTCATTCATTTATTCAGTCTTCTTAGGAGTTTTACATGTCCTCCTTTATTCATTTATTCATGCAACAAAAAATTAAACAAAATTGAATATTCCTCTTAGCTTAGGCTAAGTAGGAATATTACAGACCTCCCCTCCAAAATGTTCCTTGTCCTCAAGCAACTGATAGGGTAAGAGCTGTAGTACTTCTCCTCCTTCATTTTTGGCCTCATCAAGGATCAAATCCTCATCATAAACCAAGTGCTCAGCAAGCCAAAGCATCATGAATTGTTCCTCCAAAGCCAACATAATATGTGCATATTCCATCCCTTCAGGAGTGAAAAACTCAACAGAAATAAACATGGGTGGAGAAATGCTACATCTAAAACATGTATCATGAAGTTGTTAGAATTTATCGGAGAAATAATAAATTTACCAAGAGGAACAAAAAACCATAAAATAGCTAGAAACAAATCATAAACATAAACCAAGATGTTTATCTGGGAAAACCCCCAAATCTGGGGAAAAACCCAACCAATGAAATTTCATTAAGCATTGGCCAAAACCCTGGCCAATCAAGCCAAGTGAGCCTTCACCGCTCACCTCCAGGCCTACATTATAATGAATTATTCCCAGCCTTTTATAGGATCCATTACATGCAATACCATGGGATGAAAACCATGGGTGCACAATACCATGTGCCCCAAAACCACTACTATTTACCCTAGTCAACATTGACTTTATCCCGAGTCAATTTTACCTAACAATTCCCCCCTTAAACTTGACTTGGGGATTATTGACTAAATCTAGCCAAACCTGCTAGATGAGACAACCCCGCTCACTCTAGCTCTTCCCCCCTCAAATTTTTACCCAGGGTAATTGTTAACTTGACATCCCCCTATCACCTAGGTCTAACCCAGACTTTACCAGTGATTACCCAGGGGTACGCATGCCATACCAGGTCTTACAGTAGTATGCCCATTTACATGTAATAAATTAACTCCATTATAATAATAATATTTTTTTTTGTTTCATTGTTACTATCTTTGTACATATGAAATCAATGTCCATATAAAAAGAACCCATCTACCGGATTACATGGGTCACTAGCCTCTGTAACCGCCAGTCCTCTAGGAGTTCTCTTCAAATACATGGCTCATCAATTAATTAATCCACGTGCACATATCCTCTCTCATTTTGACAAACGTTTCTCTCCTAGCGTAGCGAAATTCAATGGCTTTGATATCATTTTTTAGAATTTACCGGAGAAATAATAAATTTACCGAGAGGAAAAAAAAACCATAAAATAGCTAGAAACAAATCATAAACATAAACCAAGATGTTTATCCAGGAAAACCCCCAAATCTGGGGCAAAACCCAACCAATGAAATTTCATTAAGCATTGGCCAAAACCTTGGCTAATCTAGCCAAGTGAGCCTTCACTAGCTCACCTCCAGGCCTACATTACAATGAAGTATTCTGACCTTTTATAGGCTCCATTACATGCAATACCAATGAGCTGAAAGCCATGGGTGCACAATACCATGTGCCCAAAAACCACTACTATTTACCCTAGTCAACATTGACTCTATCCTAAGTCAAGTTTACCTAATAGAAATCTGAGTTGAAGTTCCAAACCATGTGGCACATACACACTGCCCATCCTATGTCCATACAATCCCATAAACAATACAACTATATCATCAATGTATTGAAGCAAGACTACATAGATGAAAACTGAAATCTGAACTTGAGGAGGTGGGTCAAAATCCCACATGAGATGCCAGCGCAGTGCATCTCTTGTCTTTATTAGATCCAGGTGTGGCAAGTGGCATTCCCACCACACTTTTTCTGCATGAGTCACCTTAACATGGCTAAAGGTGTTACATAAGTTTGGTGCCTTTGGGAAGCACCCATCATGAAAAGGAATATCCCTTTGGACATCAAGGGAGTGGCCAAGTTCAGAATTTCCATTGGCCCCCAACAAGGTATGATATCCACATGATCTCTCACTCCCTTTAGGAGTCATATCCTGCAAAAACATGGCAAAGGAATGTAATAGATCAGAAAATACAACTTTCTTATCATGATCAAATCCTTTACCATTATAGTCCTTCACACACATGGAGTTGTGCATGAGCATTCCCCTCCTCTCAAGCAAAGGAAGAGTTGGATGAGATGACTCTTGTAAAGAGTCCATTGGCTGCCCCAATCCTCCATAGCTATTGCACTCTTGAAAGTGTTGATGTAAGTCCTATCTCATGCCTTCCCAATCAAAACTCTTCATGATCAGGGAATATATCTTCATTGAATACATATGGCTGAGGAAGAATTCTTCATATGCTCCGTGTAGGATCTTTTGCTTGAGCTTGGAAGCTCTAGCCAAAAATACCTTACCATGATAATAGATGACTCCTCCTTGGACTAAGTAGCCCTCTTCTTGATGCATGCCATCTAGTATCATACCTGTGTGGAGATCTTTGGAATACTCTAAAAGAAGTTGAGATTTCCAATAAAGATCCACACTGCTCAACAATGACAGTGTTGCTGATACATCCATGGAAGTGCTTGTCTTGTTGCTGATTTTCCTTTTTACATAACACATGCCAAAATGGTTTGTTGGAAGGTTGATCCTCCCCTTCTTCTCCTCCCACAGCGCAGATTTAGAAAAGTGAGAGGGTGATAGTGATGCAGGAAGAAGACCCTCCTCATTCTTGGGTTGTCCCAAGCCTCCCAGCACTGTAACTTTGTCTCTTATTTCTCCAATCCTCCCTGGATCTAGATTTGGAGTAGCACTTTGTTGTGACTTACCCACAAGATCTGAATCTGATGGCATTCTAGGTGGCTTGCCATGAGATAAAAATGTCCCTTGCGACATCCTCATAAACATGAGAGAAGGAACTGTGAGATCACCGCTTCCACTACGCAAATCCATCTATGTTGTTTGTGTGGAAACATTAGGTGAATGATAAGTGTGCATGCCTTGAATCATTTGTGGTTTCCCACTCTTCAAGTCCACCCACTCCATTTTCAAGGCTTTCTAATCAGTGGTAACCTTCCCCAAGGTAATCAACCATTGGACACCCAAGATGATGTTGGTGTCTGGTATGTCAACTACAAAGAAGTGATCCACCAAGGTGTAGGATCCTATAGTGACAGAGAGTGATGGAACATATTGCATGCATTACATGGTCCTATCTCCTGGGACCAAGAGAGAAAATCCCTCAAAAACATCAGTGGGGATTCCTCTCTTTTGCACAAGATGAGCATCAATAAAGTTGTGGGTTGCCCCACTTTCAATCAGTACAGATACTCTCTAATTCATAACTGGACCTTGTACTCTTAGGTTCAAGTACTTAGGCACTCCTCTCAAAGAAGCAAGAGTCCCATTGGTTGGAGAAAAGGCTCCCTTCCCATCTCTTTATGGTGTTTGATCTTCCTCATCATCATCAGTGCTGTGACACCTCCTAGGTTCATCATCATCATCTTCCTCCTCAAAATCTAAGAAGACTTCTATGTAGTGTGCTTTTCCAGTAGCACACCTATGTCTTGGTGCCCATGACTCTTGGCAAGTGAAGCATAGCTTCTTCTTCCTCAATTCCCTCCTGAGATAAATATCAAAAGGCTTCTTTAAAGAGCTCTCCTTGGGAGGAGCATCTTTCCCATCCTTCCCCTTAAAAAATTGAGGAGTCTTGCTTTGGAAAGTTGCCTTTGCTTTTGGTAAGGCATCTTGGAGGTCTCTAGCCCTCTCAATGGCATCATGCAAAGTGATGGGCTTGGTAGATTTAACCAACCCATGCAAAGGTTCCTCCAGGCCATCGACGAACATGTAGACTCTCCTTCCTACAAACAAATCAAGGACCATGAATGACAATCTCAGAAACTCAGAGATATAAGTCTCTGCATCTCCTGAGTTCTTCAGCTTTGCAAGGCTTATGAAGGGTGCTTCAGGATCCTTCCTGTCAAATCTCTCCACCAGTCTTCTAGTAAACTTCGAATATGTGGTCAAATTGATGTGTCCCAATGTAGAAAACCCATGGAACCACCAATTGTGTGCTTCACCTTCAAAGTGTAGCGCTGCAATCTTGATGGCTTCAACCTCAGGGAATTTGTTCAACTAAAAATAAATTTCTAGCTTTTCTACCCATCCCTTGGCAGAGTTGGAGGATGATCCATCAAACTTGGGCAAAAATAATCTGCCCATAGAGTGGTGTCTATCATGAGAGAATCCACCATCTCTATATTGCTGCCTTGGTATTATTTTGTCCTTGAGGTGACAAAAATCTTGGAAACTCAAGTTATCCTTGAATATCTGACTCTGAGAATCATACTCCATAAAGTAAGCTTCAAGGGAAGCTTGCTCTTGTGGTCCTTCATTCTCCACAGCCAAGAAAGTAGGCATAGTGGAGCGTTGTGAAGCTTGTTGGGCTTGTGGTAGATTCACTGGTTGACCAGTCCCATGATGAGACATATCAGAGCTTTCTCCCAACTGAAATATTGCAGGAGATTCCCTCATTCTATCCATCCTCATCTCCTTGATCTCTCTGGCAATATCTTGCATGGCCACTAACAGAGTTCTTGCAAACTCTTCCCCTTCTTTGTCATTCACGGCTTCGGGGTCTTTACCCTTGTCTTGAAACCCTTGTTAGGATCATCGATAGTGTAGTCACACTTCTTATGACTTACATTCTGATACCTTTTCTCCCTCTCCAGTAGAGGATCACTCTTCTTCGAATGTTACGGCATGGGCGTGCTCCAGAAGCACGGAGCTATGCCAAGAAAGAACTCATGATACCAACGTAATGTTCCCAAATTGGGATTGCACAACAAACTTGCTGGAATAATGCACTCACGGGAGATTGAAGTGTACTTAGAAATGAGTTTGCAAACCCTAAACCACCTTGATGATTTATCTCTTTTCACATGAGGGGCCTCCTTCTAAAACTGTGTTGTCCCTTTAGGAGATACATTGAACCTAGACAACACTGTAGATTTGGTCAAGGTTGACCCAGTATCACAGCTCAAACCCCTTTCACACCTGCAAGTGATTATTTACATGGCCTTGATTTAACTGTGTTCATATGGGCATTGATTTATTCAGTCTTCTTAGGAGTTTTACATGTCCTCCTTTATTCATTTATTCATGCAATAGAAAATAAAACAAAATTGAATATTCCTCTTAGCTTAGGCTAAGTAGGAATATTCTGACATGATTGATCATATTTGGTTGAGGAAAGACCTAAGAATTTTTTCTAGGTTATGTTCAATCTTATGGAAAAAACTCACAAAGCCATGAAGGCATGTGAAACAACTTCAAAAAATTTGTTCCAAGTTCTAAACCACAAACATGTCAAGT